>WNGS01001853.1:20018-37269 GCA_020271785.1 Procambarus virginalis
CTCTCCCTTCTTCTTTCTAGTGTCGTAAGGCACAGTTCCCTCAGGCGCTCCTCATACCCCATCCCTCGTCTACACTATCATCATTGTAACCATCTTCAATGTAAACATTTTCACTACACTATCATCACTGTAACCCTCTTCCCAACTCACGATCTTCACCATTGTAACCAAACTCCCCTTCCCAACCCTCGCCACCGTCCTTACTCTGCATTATCTTCCGTCTGCTTGGCCACCTTTCCTGTTCTTCACTATCTTCCCCGCCTATCATTTTCTTCTCACCTCAGTCATTGACCACCAGCCCTACCATTCACCACCTTCCTACCATTGACTACCAGCCCTACCATTCACCACCTTCCCTACCATTGACTACCAGCCCTACCATTCACCACCTTCCCTACCATTGACTACCAGCCCTACCATTCAC
Source organism: Procambarus virginalis (assembly GCA_020271785.1). Taxonomy (NCBI): domain Eukaryota; kingdom Metazoa; phylum Arthropoda; class Malacostraca; order Decapoda; family Cambaridae; genus Procambarus; species Procambarus virginalis. The sequence continues at coordinate 20,443 of WNGS01001853.1, forward strand.
CACCTTCCCTACCATTGACCACCAGCCCTACCATTGACCACCAGCCCTACCATTGACTACCAGCCCTACCATTGACTACCAGCCCTACCATTCACCACCTTCCCTACCATTGACCACCAGCCCTACCATTGACTACCAGCCCTACCATTCACCACCTTCCCTACCATTGACCACCAGCCCTACCATTCACCACCTTCCCTACCATTGACTACCAGCCCTACCATTCACCACCTTCCCTACCATTCACCACCTTCCCTACCATTGACCACCAGCCCTACCATTCACCACCTTCCCTACCATTGACTACCAGCCCTACCATTGACTACCTTCCCTACCATTGACCACCAGCCCTACCATTGACTACCAGCCCTACCATTCACCACCTTCCCTACCATTGACCACCAGCTCTACCTTTCATCACCTTCTCCCATCTTTCACCTGTCCAACCACTTGGATTGGACGGTAGAGCGACGGTCTCGCTTCATGCAGGTCGGCGTTTAATCCCCGACAGTCCAAGTTGTTGGCCACCATTCCTTCCCCTCGTCCCACCCCAAATCCTTATCCTGGCCCCTTCACAGTGCTATATAGTCGTAATGGCTTGGCGCTTTCCCCTGATAATCACCTCGCCTCCCAAAATGATAGGATGGATTACGAGAACTTTCAAATCCAGGGATCACATCACAATGCTTGTACTCTTCAAGTCACTTGTGCTGTCCCGTCTTGAGTACTGTTCAGTACTCACTTCCCCCTTCAGAGCAGGAGAGATTGCTGAAATAGAGGGAATACAGAGAACATATACAGCACGTATAGACGCGATAAAGCACCTAAATTATTGGGATCGTCTCAAAGCTCTCCAAATGTACTCACTAGAAAGAAGACGAGAGAGATATCAAATAATATACACCTGGAAGATACTGGAGGGCCAGGTCCCAAATCTACACAGTAAAATAACAACGTACTGGAGTGAACGATATGGAAGAAAATGCAGAATAGAACCAGTGAAGAGCAGGGGTGCCATAGGCACAATCAGAGAACACTGTATAAACATCAGAGGTCCACGGTTGTTCAACGTCCTCCCAGCAAGCATAAGAAATATTGCCGGAACAACCGTGGACATCTTCAAGAGGAAACTAGATTTATTCCTCCAAAGAGTTCCGGACCAGCCGGGCTGTGGTGGGTATGTGGGCCTGCGGGCCGCTCCAAGCAACAGCCTAGTGGACCAAACTCTCACAAGTCAAGCCTGGCCTCGGGCCGGGCTTGGGGAGTAGAAGAACTCCCAGAACCCCATCAACCAGGTATCAACCAGGTATCAACCATCATTCACCACCTTCCCTTCCCTCCTTTGCCATTCCTTCCCCTCACCTTTTCCACCTACCCTTTGCTACCGTCTCAAACCTTCACTGCCTCCGTCCTTATCACGCGCCATCTTCCCTTCCCGTCACCATCTTCACTATTCACCACTATACTCTACCACCTTCCAGTCATCCCTCTAGTATCAATGAGGATAATCATATTTACTTAAGTGAGTAGGATGAGCCATTTCCTGCAGGTATCCTGAGGCTCGACCCCCACCATCCAATAGTCATCCTGCAAAGCTTGGTGAGGCTGGCCTAAAGTCTGCGGCTCTTTACCTCGAACAGACAGACAGACAGACAGACAGACAGACAGACAGACAGACATTCATATTTATAGATACAGTTATATATAAAATATTTTAGGCAGAAAATAGTCAAATCACAATATGTACATTAAACAACGAATACAATTAAATATAAAATATATAATATTTTTAATGAATATATTTTACTAGAACGAACGCGCATGAAAATAAAATACGAAGTATTTCTCAAAACAGAATGTTATTTTTTGTTTTTTTTTGTTTTTTTTTACATATCGATTGGTAAGGGCTGAGAACTGGGCCATGTACACAGAGAGGAGCATGTTGTGTTTGTGTGTGGTTGTGTAGGAGGGGGAGTCATGTGTTGGTGTCCCTGTGTGTGGTTGTGTAGGAGGGGGAGTCATGTGTTGGTGTCCCTGTGTGTGGTTGTGTAGGAGGGAGTCATGTGTTGGTGTCCCTGTGTGTGGTTGTGTAGGAGGGGAGTCATGTGTTGGTGTCCCTGTGTGGTTGTGTAGGAGGGGAGTCATGTGTTGGTGTCCCTGTGTGTGGTTGTGCAGGAGGGGAGTCTTGTGTTGGTGTCCTTGTGTGTGGTTGTGCAGGAGGGGAGTCTTGTGTTGGTGTCCTTGTGTGTGGTTGTGTAGGAGGGGGAGTCTTGTGTTGGTGTCCCTGTGTGGGTGTGTCGGAGGGGGAGTCTTGTGTTGGTGTCCCTGTAATCCCTCTGTACTGAAGCTTGTCACACACAGTGTTACTTACAGTTTAGATTTTGGCGCTTCTGATAAATATGTTTAAAAAAAATACAAATATATCATTGCGATAATCCCTGATTTGTTATCGGATGGATGTCGTGAGCTAGGTTTTTTTTCTTGGATATTCTTGCTGTGGCTCTAAACCTCTGGCTGACCCACTTGGTGGTACTCACTGCAGTCCTTCCTAGGTGGTAGATGAGTGTTTATGACTCGCATGTTGGCTGCATTAAGACTATGTCCAGTGTGTTTAACAACTTCTCTGCTGTTAAATCACCTTGTAAATCATATTTGATTTGTAACTCTGCACTGTATTAGATGAAGTTCCAATGGTCTGTCGGGTATTTCTTCCCAATGCTGAAGTTTTCTTGTTTATTCTGGAAAATATAAGCCTGTTACCCATGCACAAGGGTATCCATGCCTGAAGTGTAAGTGCACTTCTGCATTTTTATTGTTCTCTTTCATCAAAATTTGTGGTTAACATTTGGTTATATTATTGTGCCAACCAACAGATCATAATGTTAGAACTGCTGAATTATCATCATTGTACATCTACATTGCTAATGTTTATTGTCCTCATTTTAGTTGCTAGTCTTGCAACTTCACCTAAATGCCTTTCCTTGGTATTTTTATATGAATTTGCAACCAAGTGATATTTATTTGACGACCTTGAAATTTGAGTATTTGCAATAATGCTATATTTGTAGTCAGATGAATGATTTCACATAAATGTTCTTGTTGCAAGGTTGCAGTAGCCGGTCAAGAATCTTTATGTATGATAACTTATTATGTATGATAAGTAGCCGGTCAAGAATCTTTATGTATGATTTTACAGTCTCCGTGGTGTAGTGGTAAGACACTCGCTTGGCGTTCCGCGAGCGCTATGTCATGGGTTCGTATCCTGGCCGGGGAGGATTTACTGGGCGCAATTCCTTAACTGTAGCCTCTGTTTAACGCAACAGTAAAATGTGTACTTGGATGAAAAAACGATTCTTCGCGGCGGGGATCGTATTCCAGGGACCTGCCCGAAACGCTACGCGTACTAGTGGCTGTACAAGAATGTAACAACTCTTGTATATATCTCAAAAAAAAAAAAAAAAAAAACTATTGTTCATATTCAGAAAAATAAATATTTTTTCAATGCCTTTTAAATGGCCAGTACCTCTGTTTGTGAAGGTGAACATCCATTTGTCTCTCCAACCAACTATATAATTTATATAATTTTCGGCGATGCTGCTAGATAGCAAGTTTGCTGTTATATTCATCTGTGCAATGATGCGTAACAGACGGGGGTTTGTGTGATGCTTTATTGCTCGGGGAACCATAATTGAATAATCTGCTGGTAACGAGTCCCACAGTGTATAAGAAAACCTTTCTCAGTGGTTGTATTTGTGGTGGCAAATGTATTGAAGGTGTTTACTGCACAGTGGGACAACCTGTTGCTACTGGAGACTCTTCTGTCCCGTGTTAGTGTTCCATTGATTATATTTTCATGGAGTCGAACCACACTTTATCGACGAAAGGGAAAATGAAATATTGTCGATATGTTTAACATTTTGTTAAAAGAAAGCAGCTAATATAATTTCTCTCTAGATAAAGTTTGACGAACGAAACCTAAATGAAGACAAAAACATTAAATTTTATATGAGATAAACTTTTAACCTATTTCAAATATTCTATCCATATTTATCTTATCTTCATATTTACAACCCCATTCTCCTGTTTAGAGAGTACTTTTTGTAAATATGTGGACCATCGTATATATTTTGACGTAATGGACAATCAGAGAGTAGAATTTGGTGCTGTTCACTTTATAGAGTCCGGAAAAAAATATTGATACAAACAAACTTTAGTATTCCTAGGCCTACTATAGCACATATATGTACTATATTAGGCCTCGGATAACATGTATTTGCAGGCCTAGGAAGGTTAGGTAAGGTTTTATTAGGAACATATATTAAAAAACTTTTCCTGTTAGTCGAATTTAATAGTACCAAATACCATTTTGTAAATGTCCATTAGATCCATATATGTACTATGTTCATTAATATGTACATTTCACCCAAATATGTATCAACAAGGTCACTGAAGGTGCTGTCTAAACAGGAGGACGGGCTGCATACTTCACACTTTATAAAGTTTTGTTTTAGTTTTTCAATATTTATTATTATTCGAACAATAATGTTGCCTAAATTTGCGTTTGAAATTTGAAACAAAATAAATTTAGCTAAACTATAAAGAAGTGTCAAATCCAGAGATTAATAAACATACGGAAAAATTTATGAAGATAACTTCGAAACTATAGCATTTATGTAAATTGAAGTTGCAGAAACTCACCAAATTTCTTTTTGAAACAATGAAGAAAAAAAATTATGAAAACATAAAATAAACATAGATTTGCATGTACAAAGTTATAAATTTTCACGTGTATGTAATATTTCTTTGGTAAATGTATATTTTGGTATTTTTTATTTCTTCTGGCAAATATAATTGTAACATCATTCTTCACGCTGGCGCATGAGAGGGAAGCAAAAGGCGTCACCAACCATGACTTGAGCTGACTGTTGCTCACAATCTTAAATCTTTCCAGAGACAGGATGACTGCACGTTTCACAGTCAGGCATGTTTACTATGGTGTCCGTATCACACGGTGTTCGTATATAATGACGTCCGTATCACACGGTGTTCGTATAACATGGTGTCCGTATCACACGGTGTTCGTATATTATGGTGACCATATGACACGGTGTTCGTATAACATGGTGTCCGTATCACACGGTGTTCATATACATTGGTGTCCGTATATATTGGTGTCCGTATCACACGGTGTTCGTATAACATGGTGTCCGTATCACACGGTGTTCGTATATTATGGTGACCGTATGACACGGTGTTCGTATAACATGGTGTCCGTATCACACGGTGTTCGTATACATTGGTGTCCGTATATATTGGTGTCCGTATCACACGGTGTTCGTATAACATGGTGTCCGTATCACACGGTGTTCGTATATAATGGTGTCCGTATCACACGGTGTTCGTATATAATGGTGTCCGTATCACACGGTGTTCGTATAACATGGTGTCCGTATCACACGGTGTTCGTATAACATGGTGTCCGTATCACACGGTGTTCGTATAACATGGTGTCCATATCACACGGTGTTCGTATTTAATGGTGTCCGTATCACACGGTGTTCGTATATAATGGTGTCCGTATCACACGGTGTTCGTATAACATGGTGTCCGTATCACACGGTGTTCGTATAACATGGTGTCCGTATCACACGGTGTTCGTATAACATGGTGTCCGTATCACACGGTGTTCGTATATAATGGTGTCCGTATCACACGGTGTTCGTATAACATGGTGTCCGTATCACACGGTGTTCATATATAATGGTGTCCGTATCACACGGTGTTCGTATATAATGGTGTCCTTATCACACGGTGTTCGTATATAATGGTGTCCGTATCACACGGTGTTCGTATAACATGGTGTCCGTATCACACTGTGTTCGTATATAATGGTGTCCGTATCACACGGTGTTCGTATATAATGGTGTCTGTATCACACGGTGTTCGTATATAATGGTGTCCGTATCACACGGTGTTCGTATAACATGATGTCTGTATCACACTGTGTTCGTATATAATGGTGTCCGTATCACACGGTGTTCGTATATAATGGTGTTCGTTTCACACGGTGTTCGTATAACATGGTGTCCGTATCACACGGTGTTCGTATATAATGGTGTTCGTTTCACACGGTGTTCGTATCACATGGTGTCCGTATCACACGGTGTTCGTATATAATGGTGTTCGTTTCACACGGTGTTCGTATAACATGGTGTCCATATCACACGGTGTTCGTATATAATGGTTTCTATCAGAGAGCTAGACTGGCCATCAGTCAGAGAGCTGGACTGACCATTAGACACAGAGCTGGAATGACCATTAGACAGAGAGCTAGACTGACCATTAGACAGAGAGCTAGACTGACCATTAGACAGAGAGCTAGACTGACCATTAGACAGATAGCTGGACTGACCATCAGTCAGAGAGCTAGACTGACCATCAGTCAGAGATTTAGACTGGCCATCAAACAGTTGGACTGAGCATCAGTCAGGGAGCTAGACTGGCCATCAGACAAATGCACTAGGTATCAGAGAGCTAGACGGCCTACCTGTGGAGCATAATTGTTAATGAGGCCACCACATTAGTTGTCCGAAGAACAAGATTTTGCCATATTTCTGGACTAAATTACTCAAGAGTATTTGTGTTCCAGGTAGTTGTTGACCTAATGAAGACGAGTGAGCAGGTATCACGACCCTTTGTGGCCTGGTTCGTGGTCAGCCACAGTTCAAGGTCGAATGTGTCCAGCCACAGCAGAAGGTCGAATGTGTCCAGCCACACCTGAAGGTCGAATGTGTCCAGCCACAGCTGAAGGTCGAATGTGTTCAGCCACAGCTGAAGGTCGAATGTGTTCAGCCACAGCTGAAGGTCGAATGTGTCCAGCCACAGCTGAAGGTCGAATGTGTCCAGCCACAGCAGAAGGTCGAATGTGTCCAGCCACAGCAGAAGGTCGAATGTGTCCAGCCACAGCAGAAGGTCGAATGTGTCCAGCCACAGCAGAAGGTCGAATGTGTCCAGCCACAGCTGAAGGTCGAATGTGTCCAGCCACAGCAGAAGGTCGAATGTGTCCAGCCACAGCAGAAGGTCGAATGTGTCCAGCCACAGCTGAAGGTCGAATGTGTCCAGCCACAGTTGAAGGTCGAATGTGTCCAGCCACAGCTGAAAGTCGAATGTGTCCAAACACAGCAGAAGGTAGAATGTGTCCAGCCACAGTAGAAGGTCGAATGTGTCCAGCCACAGCAGAAGGTCGAATGTGTCCAGCCACAGCAGAAGGTAGAATGTGTCCAGCCACAGCAGAAGGTCGAATGTGTCCAGCCACAGCAGAAGGTCGAATGTGTCCAGCCACAGCAGAAGGTCGAATGTGTCCAGCCACAGCAGAAGGTCGAATGTGTCCAGCCACAGCAGAAGGTAGAATGTGTCCAGCCACAGTTGAAAGTCGAATGTGTCCAAACACAGCAGAAGGTCGAATGTGTCCAGCCACAGTAGAAGGTCGAATGTGTCCAGCCACAGCAGAAGGTCGAATGTGTCCAGCCACAGCAGAAGGTCGAATGTGTCCAGCCACAGCTGAAGGTAGAATGTGTCCAGCCACAGATGAAGGTAGAATGTGTCCAGCCACAGCTGAAGGTAGAATGTGTCCAGCCACAGCAGAAGGTCGAATGTGTCCAGCCACAGCTGAAGGTAGAATGTGTCCAGCCACAGCTGAAGGTAGAATGTGTCCAGCCACAGATGAAGGTAGAATGTGTCCAGCCACAGCTGAAGGTAGAATTGTCCAGCCACAGATGAAGGTAGAATGTGTCCAGCCACAGATGAAGGTCGAATGTGTCCAGCCACAGATGAAGATCGAATGTGTCCAGCCACAGCTGAAGGTAGAATGTGTCCAGCCACAGCAGAAGGTCGAATGTGTCCAGCCACAGCAGAAGGTCGAATGTGTCCAGCCACAGCTGAAAGTCGTATGTCATTACACCCATCTCCCTGCTCACACAAGCCCTCCCCCGTCACCCATCTCCCCGCTCACACAAGCCCTTCCCGTCACCCATCTCCCTGCTCACACAAGCCCTTCCCCGTCACCCATCTCCCTGCTCACACAAGCCCTTCCCCGTCACCCATCTCCCCGCTCCACACAAGCCCTTCCCCGTCACCCATCTCCCTGCTCACACAAGCCCTTCCCCGTCACCCATCTCCCCTGCTCACACAAGCCTTCCCCGTCACCCATCTCCCTGCTCACACAAGCCCTTCCCCGTCACCCATCTCCCCGCTCACACAAGCCCTTCCCCGTCACCCATCTCCCTGCTCACACAAGCCCTTCCCCGTCACCCATCTCCCTGCTCACACAAGCCCTTCCCCGTCACCCATCTCCCTGCTCACACAAGCCCTTCCCCGTCACCCATCTCCCTGCTCACACAAGCCCTCCCCCGTCACCTCTCTCCCTGCTCACACAAGCCCTCCCCCGTCACCCCCTCTCCCTGCTCACACACACCCTCCCCCGTCACCCCTCTCCCTGCTCACAAAGCCCTCCCCCGTCACCTCTCCCCTGCTCACACACACCACCCCCGTCACCTCTCTCCCTGCTCACACAAGCCCTCCCCCCGTCACCTCTCTCCCTGCTCACACAAGCCCTCCCCGTCACCTCTCTCCCTGCTCACACAAGCCCTCCCCGTCACCTCTCTCCCTGCTCACACAAGCCTCCCCCGTCACCTCTCTCCCTGCTCACACAAGCCCTCCCCCGTCACCTCTCTCCCTGCTCACACAAGCCTTCCCCCGTCACCTCTCTCCCTGCTCACACAAGCCCTCCCCCGTCACCTCTCTCCCTGCTCACACACGCCCTTCCCCTACCATCTCTGCCTCAGCATACACACGCCATTACCCCATGTACGTCTTTCATTGCTCACAAACGCTTTACCATCGCCTCTCTAGTGTCTCATACTCCCACTTTCCCCGTCACTGTTTCAAAAAGTTTTTGGCCAGAATTTAAATGTCACCTGAACCCAGGTTTTGAAAGTAAATATATGAATTAATGTTTCTTTAAACTCAACTATGAACTCGGGTGAACATTCCACATCCACCGACTTCGTGGAGAGGTGGCACTGGGGCCTCGACCTCTTTCAGGAAAGCGCTGGGCCAACCTGATCCCACTATAACACACTACTTAAAGTCAACATTATTGAGGCTAGCCCCAAGCGTCTGGTCTCCTGCCTTGGACAAACATACAGACACATTCTTTTTTATAGTTATTGACTTCATAGGGTCCCGGCAATGCCCGGGTCTCTCTCCGTCTATCTATCTAGCTCTCTCTCTCATTCTCTCTGAACAGAGCAGAAGGGTGAGAGGCTGAGAGAACAATAAGGAGATATTGTTCTCACAACCTCTCACCCTCCTGCTCTCACTGGCTTGTGTTCTCTCTTCATCTCGTTGTGTCCTTTTCCCTCCCTCTCGATCCCTCTACCTCCCTCGCTCCCATTCTCGTTCTGTCCTCCGTTCACTTCTCTTTATTTCCTCTCTTCCACTCTCATTCTAGTTCTTTCTCCCTGTCTATTCCTCCTTCCCTCTCTCCCTCCCAATCTATCATCTCTCCTTCCCTCGCGCCATACGGTCTTCTTCAATCCTTTCCTCCCTTTCTCTCTCCATCCCATTCTCTCTTCCTCATGTTTTCTGTTATTTCTCCCTCCTTCCATTCGTACTGTCCACTTCTGTTTCCCTTCCATCCATTTCCTCTCGTATTCTCTCTACCACACATGTGGGTATAATATCCAAGAGTAACGCTAAGCCAACATTGATTCAACATTATCAGCTTTGGTATCGATAACACCAGAATGACGGCTGAGAAATCTATGGACAATCAAACCCACATTTCAGATTTGATAGGATTGGCAGGGATCGCGGAATAGCAGCCCATCCTTCTTAAAGAAAGGTGCGGGACGGNTACACACCACACACACACACACACCACAACACACAACACACACAGTAGAGAGAGATACCAGAGAACCAGGAACGAGTATGTCAGTGTGAGAAGAGCAGCTGAGAAAAGGTATGAAAATGATATAGCTAATAAAGCCAAGACTGAACCAAAGCTACTACACAGTCACATCAGGAGGAAGACAACAGTGAAGGAACAGGTGATTAAACTTAGGGTGGGCGAGGACAGGTACACAGAGAATGACAAAGAGGTGTGTGAAGAACTCAACAAAAGGTTCCAGGAGGTCTTTACAATAGAACAGGGAGATATCACGGCGCTGGGAGAGGTGGCAGCAAACCAGGTGACCTTGGATAGGTTCGAAATTACAAGAGATGAGGTCAAAAAGCACCTATTGGAGCTGGATGTGAGAAAAGCTGTTGGGCCGGATGGAATCTCGCCATGGGTATTGAAAGAGTGTGCAGGAGCACTTTGCTTACCACTCTCCATAGTGTATAGTAAGTCACTGGAAACGGGGGACCTACCAGAAATATGGAAGACTGCTAATGTAGTACCAATATACAAAAAGGGTGACAGACAAGAGGCACTGAACTACAGGCCAGTGTCCTTAACTTGTATACCATGCAAGGTGATGGAGAAGATTGTGAGAAAAAGCCTAGTAACACATCTGGAGAGAAGAGACTTCGTGACAACCCATCAACATGGGTTCAGGGAGGGTAAATCTTGCCTTACAGGCTTGATAGAATTCTACGATCAGGTGACAAAAATTAAGCAAGAAAGAGAAGGGTGGGCGGACTGCATTTTTTTGGACTGTCGGAAAGCCTTTGACACAGTACCCCATAAAAGGTTGATGCATAAGCTGGAGAAACAGGCAGGAGTAACAGGTAGGGCGCTCCAGTGGATAAGGGAGTACCTAAGCAATAGGAAGCAGAGAGTTACAGTGAGGGGTGAGACCTCAGACTGGCGTGAAGTCACCAGTGGAGTCCCACAGGGCTCTGTACTTGGACCTATCCTGTTTCTGATATACGTAAATGATCTCCCAGAGGGTATAGACTCATTCCTCTCAATGTTTGCTGACGACGCCAAAATTATGAGAAGGATTAAGACAGAGGAGGACAGCTTGAGACTTCAAGAAGACCTGGACAAGCTGCAGGAATGGTCGAACAAATGGCTGTTAGAGTTTAACCCAAGCAAATGTAATGTAATGAAGATAGGGGTAGGAAGCAGGAGACCAGATACAAGGTATCATTTGGGAGATGAAATACTTCAAGAGTCAGAGAGAGAGAAAGACCTGGGGGTTGATATCACGCCAGACCTGTCCCCTGAAGCTCATATCAAGAGGATAACATCAGCAGCATATGCCAGGTTGGCTAACATAAGAACGGCCTTTAGAAACTTGTGTAAGGAATCTTTCAGAACATTATATACCACATATGTCAGACCAATCCTGGAGTATGCGGCTCCAGCATGGAGTCCCTATCTAGTCAAGCATAAGACTAAACTGGAAAAGGTTCAAAGGTTTGCCACCAGACTAGTACCCGAGCTGAGAGGTATGAGCTACGAGGAGCGACTGCAGGAATTAAACCTCACTTCGTTGGAAGACAGAAGAGTTAGGGGGGACATGATCACCACATTCAAGATTCTCAGGGGAATCGACAGGGTTGATAAAGACAGGCTGTTTAACACAAGGGGCACACGCACAAGGGACACAGGTGGAAACTGAGTGCCCAAATGAGCCACAGAGATATTAGAAAGAACTTTTTTAGTGTCAGAGTGGTTGACAAATGGAATGCATTAGGAAGCGATGTGGTGGAGGCTGACTCCATACACAGTTTCAAGTGTAGATATGATAGAGCCCAATAGGCTCAGGAAACTCTACACCTGTTGATTGACGGTTGAGAGGCGGGACCAAAGAGCCAGAGCTCAACCCCCGCAAGCACAACTAGGTGAGTACAACTAGGTGAGTACACACACACACACACACACACACACAAAGGCAAAGGCAAAGACTCAGCCTAAATTCTTGCATAGACACATCAGGAGAAAAACAACAGTAAAGGAACAGGTTATGAAGTTAAGGATAGGGGCGGAAGGATTCACTACAAATGACAAGGAAGTGTGTGAGGAGTTGAATAAGAAATTCCAGGAGGTCTTCACATTAGAGCAAGAAGAAATTCCAGAGGTAAGAGAGGGAATAGCTAACCAGGAACCACTGGAAGACTTTGAGATTACCAGCGGGGAAGTAATGAAGTGTTTACTAGAGTTGGCTGTGACAAAGGCTATAGGCCCAGATGGAATCTCCCCTTGGGTTCTAAAGGAAGGAGCAAGAGAACTGTGCCTACCACTCTCCATAGTGTATAACAAATCACTGGCAACAGGGGAACTGCCAGATATTTGGAAAGCAGCTAACGTAGTCCCGATATACAAGAAAGGGGATAGACAGGAGGCACTGAACTACAGACCAGTGTCCCTAACCTGCATACCATGCAAGTTGATGGAGAAAATTGCGCGAAAAAACTGGTGGAGCATCTGGAGCGAAGGAACTTTGTAACACAGCATCAACATGGGTTCAGGGATGGCAGGTCCTGCCTCACAGGGTTACTTGAATTCTATGACCAGGCAACAAAAATAAGGCAAGAAAGAGAAGGGTGGGCAGACTGCATATTTTTGGATTGCCAGAAAGCTTTTGATACAGTGCCACACAAGAGGCTAGTGCGAAAGTTGGAGATGCAGGCTGGAGTGAAAGGGAAGGTACTCCGGTGGATAGAGGAGTACCTAAGCAACAGGAGACAACGAGTCTGTGTGAGGCGTGAGGTCTCAGATTGGCGAGACGTTACAAGTGGAGTCCCGCAGGGGTCAGTCCTTGGACCTATACTGTGTCTGGTATATGTAAATGATCTCCCAGAGGGTATAGATTCGTTCCTCTCAATGTTTGCCGACGATGCAAAAATTATGAGGAGGATTGAAACAGAGGATGATAGTAGGAGGCTACAAGATGACCTAGATAGACTGAGTGAATGGTCCAACAAATGGCTGTTGAAGTTCAACCCGAGTAAATGCAAAGTAATGGAACTAGGCAGTGGAAACAGGAGGCCAGACACAGGATACAGAATAGGAGATGAAGTACTTAATGAAACAGACAGAGAGAAAGATCTAGGAGTTTATATCACACCAAACCTGTCTCTTGAAGCCCACATAAAGAGAATAACGTCTGCGGCATATGCGAGGCTGGCTAACATCAGAACGGCGTTCAGGAACCTGTGTAAGGAATCATTCAGAATCTTGTACACCACATTACACCACAATTCCAGAATCAGCTTCACTAGGTCAGGTCACTTCACTTGGGGTCAGTTTCACTAGGTCAGGTCACTTCACTTGGGGGTCAGCTTCACTGGGTCAGGTCACTTCACTTGGGGTCAGCTTCACTAGGTCAGGTCACTTCACTTGGGGTCAGCTTCACTAGGTCAGGTCACTTCACTTGGGATCAGCTTCACTAGGTCAGGTCACTTCACTTGGGGTCAGCTTCACTAGGTCAGGTCACTTCACTTGGGGTCAGCTTCACTAGGTCAGGTCACTTCACTTGGGGTCAGCTTCACTAGGTCAGGTCACTTCACTTGGGGTCAGCTTCACTAGGTCAGGTCACTTCAGTTGGGGTCAGCTTCACTAGGTCAGGTCACTTCACTTGGGGTCAGGTCACTAAATCTTTCCCAGTAATTACTTTAGGAAAGTTGGAAAAAAATGTTCATTGGTAGGATAGGCGTTAAAGAAAATGGTGCCAGGAGAGACTGTGCCAAACTTGTCCGAATGAGAATTCTCTGAATGTCATTTACTCGACTTTCAATAATTATTATTATTATTTTTCCTTAACGTGAAACATTATGCATTCAACACACCAATTTAATAATCTACTTATTATATGTTTGCAGTAACAGTAAAATCCGTTTTTTCTTAAGTATCGGGTACCCACCGTGTTAAATTATATATTCACTTCAGTATTATTTTATTTAAAAAAACACTACTTACTCACGTAGTTATGCTAGGTTAGGATTGATCAAATTTATGTTAGTTTTGACTCAAAAACAGTCGACTTACGTATAATGATGTAGAACGCTTTATCATTCTATAAGCACATTTGTTTAATATAATATATCATGCAAATGTGCCTTGTTAGGCAATTTGCCCTATTGGGTACAATATATAAATAAATATATAAATAAATGAATATATGTATAGTACCACCTTTGGTGCAATTGTGTGGACCCTTGCTCTCGGAGAAGAGAAAATAAGGTATTCAGAAAAAACTTTTCGCTTGACTCTAAATACATATGGATATATGCCTCTCCTACCACATCTTTTGTTGTTATGTACTTTATTATGCAAGGTTACAAAGTTACACAACTAAATGATTACAAAATATGAACATTAAGAGGAAAGGAAAGGAGTGGGTACTATAGAGGCTGTAGATTTATGCGAACCTTTCCGACGCCGGGCAGAAACCGCGGACACAGTAGGCATTTCTCCTCTGGATCACCACTGTAAGGCACTGGAAAGGGATGCTCGCCGCTCTAGGGTTTCTTGTTGTTTCAATGAGCTTGGAACCCAAGTTCTTAAGAATCTTCCTTGCACTCTCTCCCCACGGACCGAGACTCTCTGATGCTATAAGAACAAAGTTGAACCGGTATCTAATTCCATCTACTTGTTTGCCTACTTTTTTACAACATTTTCCCACTCTGACTTAACTTCACTTATACTAGCTCTTTGGTATAGCCATACCCTAATCCATCTTAATACAGCACCCCCCAAAACCATGTGCCTCTGTCTTTTTAATCAGTCTTTCATGTGGCACTGTATCAAAAGCTTTGTTAAAGTCAAGGTACACGATATCGCAAGCCTTACCACTATCAACTGCATCAACTATGCTGGAATAAAATAGCAAATTTGTTAAACATGAACGGCCATTTGTAAACCCATGATGCGAATCATTTATTAATTTATGTTTTTCAAGATAAAAAAAATATGGTATTTTCAATTATCGATTCAAGTAACTGTCCCGCAATAGACGTTAAGCTAATTGGCCGATAGTTTGACGCAAGTGATTTATCTCCTTTCTTGAAAATTGGTGCCACATTAGCAACCTTCCACGACTATGGCACTCTGCCTGACTAATGATTTGTTAAATTTGATAGCTTCTCTTTGCATTCCTTAAACACCCTGGCAAATACTTCGTCTGGCCCTGGGGATTTGTTTGGCTTGAATTTCACTATTTGTTTAATAATTCTCGCTAGTAAATACTGAACTAGTCAACCTATCCACCTTACTTGTCACCCTTAAGTATAAGCTTCGATTTTCTTACTCTCGGGATTAAGAAGAACATTGAAGTTACCGAAATTGATGGTTAAGAAACTTTAGTGATTTTTAAAGGGCTTATTTTCCACGGCGTTTCGTTCCACTCTGGAACATCTTTAGGTAAGATGTTCCAGAGTACTTGAGTAGGCTGTGTGTTCATATTTTAAAAATAAAATAAGTACATGTTTGTGCTTTAAAATACAAGTAAGCTGAATGATGAGCAACAATTTTTTCGAATAAACTTTTTCCCAGGAAAAGCACAGGTTTTGGCTCTAATATTCACCCTTATTTCCATTACAGACGTGCTAGGGCAGAGCGTTTTTCCTTGACTCACTCCTACTACAAGTGACCCTTGACTTGAAAGCAAATACACTCAAATTAAGACTGATTGGAGATATTCCCTTCAAATGTTTTATTCTCTTTTCCTAAAAACATCTCTCGTAGTTAAATGAAATGTTCCATTTTTCTTGTGTAAATAGAAGTTTGAAACAGGGTTGTTGATTTACAGAACAATTTACAAGTAAGCATACTGTCTCAGTGTTCATTGGTTCACTGGTTGAACCAATTGGTTCATTGGTTAGTTGAGTTCATTAGTTGTGATGATTCTCTCACTGTGCTGCCAATCACCGGTATAGTGTTCAAAACACAAATGAACAAAAATAAAAAATAAAAATTCCCCATTCTCTATAGAAATGCACAAAAATTCTAACATGTTAGACAGGAGGAAGAACACAGGCGGCGTCACAGTGCGGCGCCGGTCTCCAGGAAGACTGGGAGCAGCTGGAGTGTGACAGAGGAGAAGGGGAGTTTACCAGACAGTCTGAAGCAGAGAATTTGTAACTGGTGCGATAATGTGAGTGAATGACTGGGAAGAGAAGAATGAGAGGCGGTGG
The DNA here is from genome assembly GCA_020271785.1 of Procambarus virginalis. Classification (NCBI taxonomy): domain Eukaryota; kingdom Metazoa; phylum Arthropoda; class Malacostraca; order Decapoda; family Cambaridae; genus Procambarus; species Procambarus virginalis. The sequence goes on from WNGS01001853.1 coordinate 36,592, forward strand.
ATGAAGATGAGAGAGAGAGAACCCAAAGGGAGCATGAAGGAAGGAGAGAATCTGATGAAGAGAGGGAAGGAGGCAGAGAACATGACAGGAGACGGTGAGTCACAGTAATCAAACCATGGTTGAAGATATGATAACCAAACCATGGTTGAAGATATGATAACCAAACCGTGGTTGAAGATATGATAACCAAACCATGGTTGAAGATATGATAACCAAACCATGGTTGAAGATATGATAACCAAACCATGGTTGAAGATATGATAACCAAACCGTGGTTGAAGATATGATAACCAAACCATGGTTGAAGATATGATAACCAAACCACACACATCAGAAGATAGAGAAACGACGACAACTCGGTCAGTCCAAATTAAACTAGCACACACGACTTGACAATGGTCCAGGACGGACCGAAACGTCGTCGTTTCACCATCTTCTGATGTGTGTTTTGGTCATCACAATGTGAACAGGGGAGAGGGAAGGAGGGAGAAACCTGAAAGGTAGCCGGAAGAGGACGAAGAGAAAATGTTGAAGGACAAGGAGAGAGAGAGAAGAAGAAACAGTTTAAAGAAGGGAACCGTTTAAGGGCAAGAGAACAAAGAACTCACGCCAGACACTGGAAGGATTAACATGGGCCTGGCAAATACTGACGTTTAGGCTATTCCCCAGTTATATATA
>WNGS01001854.1:0-20048 GCA_020271785.1 Procambarus virginalis
CTTCCCTACCCTATTGCGGCTAAAATATGCCACTTACGATTTTTTGTTATTTTTTCCGTGATCAGGGAACAAAAATGAACACTTTTATAAGACGAAAGAATTTTTTGGATTTTTTTTTTGTTGCGCCTGTGGGTGTTAAAGCCATTTGGACCCCTAGCAGTTTTAGGGTTAAATGGTCCACGGATACACAGCGTTCACTTCACCTTCCTCAGGGCTCTTGTAAACAGACGCCATTTAAAAAAAAATCGTGGGAAACATTCCTGGGTATGAGGCCTCGGTACTGAGTGAGCCACCAAGGTTGGTGCACACAGCATGAGCTCACAGCACTGCTGTTCAGATTGTGACCACAGCATCGCCTAATAATGTCAAAAATTATGTAACTGGTATTATTTAGTGATCATAATATTACAGAAGACCCCTGACTGTGATAAAAATTACCTGGATTGTGATAATTTATGCTGTGCTGTGGGAGGAATAATGTTGAGGGTGGGAGGGCTGTAGCGTCGTCTGTCGAATCTGTGTGGCAACTTGTTGCTGTCTGCACTTTTTATACCAGCTTAGTGGTTCGCTATAGTGAACAAAACGTGCAGATACTTATATATAAAACGTCTGTATATAGTGAATAAAAGTACAAACAGTATGGTGGGAGGAGGATGTTGGCGAGTGAGGTGTTTTTGTGTGAGGGAGTGGTGGCGGCGAGTGGCTGGCTGGTGTGTGGTGGCCACTCCTCGTTTCTTTTCGACTTGCCATATCAACATAGTGGTTTGTTATGGTGAACAAAACATGCAGATACTTATATATAACCTGTGTATATAGTGTAATAACTGCAAAAGTATTTGTTTATTGTTTTATGAACATAATAACTGAATTTTGATTATCTTGAGATGATTTCGGGGCTCAGTGTCCCGCGGCCCGGTCCTCGACCAGGCCTCCTTTTTGTTACACACCCCACAGGAAGCAGCCCGTAGCAGCTGTCTAACTCCCAGGTACCTATTTACTGCTAGGTAACAGGGGCATCAGGGTGAAAGAAACATTTTGCCCATTTGTCTTTGCCTCCACCAGGGATCAAACCCGGAACCTAAGGACTACGAATCCGAAACGCTGTCCACCCAGCTGTCATGTGCCCTGACAGCTGGGTGCAGCTTGATAAAAAAACAATCAATAATATGCACACCATAATTTTGAGTACAGCGATGATTCACACATTTTATTATATAAATATATCACACTACACACTATTGAATAATATTAATGCAAAAAAAAAAATAAGAAGAAAAATCAGACATTGAAATAATTAGGTAATAATATCTTTGTGGCAACTCCCGTCTGACAGCTGGGGCGAAGCAGACCACCTCCGGCGCTTGCTCTGTCAACGCCTCTTTTTTGCCAGACTTCCCCGCCCTATTGCGCCCAAAATATGCCACTTACGATTTTTTAATTATTTTTCCCATGATCAGGGAACACAAATGAACACATTTATAAGACAAAATAATTTTTTTTATTTTTTTTTTGTTGTGCCTGTGGGTGTTGAAAGCCAAATAGCCCAGAGCAGCTTAAGGGTTAAACTGATTGTACAGTAACATCTACTAATCCTCCAACATAATATTTACTTGCCACTAAGTTCTAAGCAAAACTAACATCCAAACTTTATAATACACAAACATTAATTATCACAAAGTAACCAGCTCTGTGAGCATCAAGGTGTACCTACGTCTGGCAGGGAAACGGGACCACTATGGTCTCAAGCCCTCTTGAAGATAAGTAAAAGACTGACATAATTTTCCTCCTTCACAACCCAACCTGTCTATTTTATGCTCTATAATTTAACTAGTCAAAACCCACACATAATCCCACACAATCAGCTTCTATCACAAAAATAATGGAGTGAATAGTCCCTGCATGTACGTAAACAGAAGCACTATGATTCTGGTTCCTTTGCAATGCCAATTATGGATCCAGGGTTGTAACAAGGTGCATGTGTTAGCCATGGTTGCTCACTCAGGACTGTCCCTACCCAGGGCTCTGGGGCATGCTAGAAACATTTTTCAAGGTGGCTGCCACTCACTGCTGCCTCTATCTTGTGCCCAACCTACACCTACAGCGCGCGCGTTTAGAATCTTACGATATCTTAACATTGCTTTCTTGTTGGGTGGCGCACAGCTGTATCCCATGCTTAGTTGAATGGTACAGTGCAGTAGTCAAGGACCTGCCCAAAATGCCATGAGTACTAGTAGCTTTACAAGAATGTAAAAAAAAACTCTTGTATATATAAATAAATATAAAAAATTGTATTCTTTTGACTTTATTCACTTGGTTCCTATGATACCAAATGCTGGGCAATCTCTGTTAAAACATTATATACATATATACACATGCAGTAGAATACATGGAAGGTGGGCTGGTAGCTGAGTGGACAGCGCTCTAGACTCGTGGACCTAGGGACCGAGGTTCGATCCCCGCACCACCGGAAAAACAAATGGGCAGAGTTTGTTTCACCCTGATGCCCCTGTTACCTAGCAGTAAATAGGTACCTGGGAGTTAGACAGCTGCTATGGGCTGCTTCCTGGGGGGGTGTGTGTTGAAAAAAAAATTGTTAGTAGTTAGTAACAGTTGGTTGATTGACAGTAGGGAAGCGGGCCGAAAGAGCAGAACTCAACCCCCGCGAGCACGACTAGGTCAACTAGGTGAACACATACATACATACATACATACATACATACATACATACACAAACAACAGAAACAAAAGCTAACAATCACTGCACAGGTTGGTTGCTCTGACAGTCACAGAAACGAACACACTCCTTCACACATCCAAAGAAACGGGGTAGTGTCAGCGTCCGGCCACACAACTGGCGAAACAAGCAGTTAAACACTCACTTAACACATCATGAAAGACAACATATAATATCATAATACAATACACATGTATATGATGACATTTCAACATAGATATGCATAAATTTCAATATTGCTGCAGGTAAAAAAATATAATAAAAGGTACATTAACAGTTAAGGTATGACTTCAGCATATCCAGTCTGAACTGGTTAAGCTGGGTCGTAACACACACTAGCCACAAGGAAAGACAAAACCAACATCAACTGGGCTGCCATCAGAGGCCAATATAGGTGACAGCACACCATTCCTAGAAAATCTATACACCAAGCTAGGCAGAGAGCCACGAACCAACCAGTAGTACATGTTCTCGAGTCTCTGGAAGAGAAGCAGCCTCAAGAAAAAGGAGATGGATCCAGAGAGAAGGGTAAAGGCAAGACCAATCCCACAGTCCAGGCAAAATGTGGCTGCCACTAAGAAATCCAGAAAGCTTGTGCTTAAGAACAGATATTCCCAGCATCAGTCTTCTTGAGGTTATCTTGAGATGATTTCGGGGCTTTTTAGTGTCCCCGCGGCCCGGTCCTCAACCAGGCCTCCACCCCCAGGAAGCAGCCCGTGACAGCTGACTAACACCCAGGTGCCTATTTTACTGCTAGGTAACAGGGGCATAGGGTGAAAGAAACTCTGCCCATTGTTTCTCGCCGGCGCCTGGGATCGAACCCAGGACCACAGGATCACAAGTCCCGCGTGCTGTCCGCTCGGCCGACCGGCTCCCAGTCTCTTCTGGCTGGTTGACACTGTCTCCAGCAACTCCCATACACCATATATAACCTTGCATACATGATGTAGTCCATGTCATACTGACACCATTTATTGCTTGTCTGACTAAGTTGCAAGCCTTTAAAGAGTGTAGGATATACAGTATAGCCCATGAGAGTGGCAGAACAACAGCTCAAAAATCATGTACAAAAGATAATACAGTACTTATATTTCAAGCATACTCTTTGTATATATTTAACAAATACAGATTACAGTATCAACAAAATTCTAAACCAGTGTAAATAACATACCTAAGTAGAGGCCCTCTTCTATCTTGTTCAAATCAGCAACATCAGGCAGCGAGTCTTCTTCACAATCTACCATTCTGACTCCTTCAATAAAATCAGCACTCAAAAACTGCACAATACTGAAAAAAATATAAATGCACGTTTCTTGACAATTGAAGTATTATAAAATAAACACAACACCATTACCAAGACCCCACCATCACATCAACACCATTACCAAGACCCCACCATCACATCAACACCATTACCAAGACCACACCATCACATCAACACCATTACATGTCACCAATAACACCACACACTTGCTGGCCAGGCCTTGGGGTGAGAGGACGTGCGCGCCTCCTCTCCCCTCTAGGGTCAAGTCCCTCGTCCCCAGCCTTGTGCTGTGATCGCCGGGGCGGTATCGTCACAATACTACTGTGCTGCTGAGTGTTCCGACACTATTGCATAAGTCACTAGTATCAGAGGAACCCTAGAGTGAACTAGTGAGTGGCGCCTGAGGCTTGGAGGCAGGCCAGCCTGCCCCCACCGCTCCCTTAGGGGGAAGCCTACCAAACATTAGTGTTTGATGCATTGCTGGTGTTAATAACACAGCATCACCTGTACAGTGTACCTGGGACTCACTGTAAGACTCTCTAACAAGAACCACAGGGCATCAACAGCTTCAGGCAACACTGCTTCAGGCAAGGAGAGTGGTGGGACCGTAACCTGACCCCCACGGGCCTCCGACCCTTGCGGTTAGAACACTGACCGAACGGTCAGCCCTATTCCTTCCCTGGCGGGAGGTTGACAGCCGCCAACACTTCAATGATGCCAGCTTTGTACACAGCAACTGTACATTCCTAGTTATAAGACTTATCTTCCCCACTTTCTCTTATTCTTCTCACTTCGCCATTTCAACAGGTCAAGTGGAACGGTCCAGTGGCCCATGCGGTTACCTGTAAAATCTGGGGGGCCACTTGACTTGGGCATCTGTTTACCCTTGTAGCAGGGCTAGGCTGTCTTAGGGGACATTCTGTCCACATAGGAGAATAAGTCACTGAGGGCTACCCTCTGCGAGTCCCAACCAACCAAGTGGAATATCCAAGTGTTTATCCAAGTCGTCTGAGCACTCTCAAACCCACTGAGAGTGCTCTACCCCTCAGAGCAGGTTTATGACTGTTGGCGCTGATGATTGGTAAGGCATGCTGCCTGCTCTGCCATTTGTCGTGTTAATCATCATCATATGACTATCAATGTACACCAGGTATCGGAAGAGGTTAGAGCAACAATTACCGCCGCCTGAAGAAGCAGGTATGGAGGAGGTAGCTGCTGGACCCTCAGGGCTCTCCCCTACCGTGACCAGTGACACTGTCACCCCACCACCCAGTGATGATGGGTTTGTGGAGGTGGTAAATAAGAGCCAGAGAAGGAAACAAGGGAAACAGAAGCCTGGTGAACAACAGGGTGGAAGGCGTCCCATAGCACCAAGGAGCCAGTATACACGTCTGACCTTCCCTAAAGGCACGAGTGTGGCTGACAGGATTGTGTGGAGTAAGAAACTGAGCAAGGTGTACCCGCCTGGCACTGCAGGCGTGGTACGTCCACATGTCAACTCCCCATATGTGTATGTTTTAAGAGAGAAGCAGCAGGTTGTGGAGGCTCTTCTACAAGGGAAAATAGGTGATGTAAAGCTCTCCCCTCTAGATAATCCAACACGGAACAAGAAGATGGATGAATACCTAGTCTACAGGTACAGTCACGGGTATCCACTAGAGTGGGCCTATGAATTAGACGGGGTACACAAAGCACGAAGATTGACCAAGAATGGTAAGCCTACTGATCAAATAGTCATAGTCTGGAAAAAGCCTGATCCGCCACCTGACCAGTATTGGTTTGGTGGGTTGTATGCGCGCCCCAGCACGTTCAGGGCGTGGGAGCCTGACCTTGTGGAGTGTTACGAGTGCTGTGGCAGTGGCCACATAGCTAAGCACTGCCGGTGCCCCACACCCAAGTGTGCTCTCTGTTCCGGTCCTCATCCACTGAAGGACTGTCAGTATAAGAAGACCAGAGACCAAAGAAAGCAGGAACAGGAGCAACAGAACACTGCAACAGAAGCAGGGCTACAACCTGAAACTGTGGCTCCGTCTAAACCGCCGCTGAAGTGTTTCAGATGTGGTACGGAAGGAGTCACCATCTGGCACTCAGACTGTACCAAACGGCCAGCCTTCCTTGGCACAAGGAGGCAAGTGCCCGAGATACAAGTGCCTACTGATGCCGGCTCTAGTACTGTTGACCCATCCCATAGTGGTGACAGTACCAGCAACGCCCCTGACAACACACAACAGCCTGAAACAACAGTTAAAGGACAGTTGGCAACCTTGCAAGCACAGGTAGCAGAACTGACTGAAATTATACAGAGGCTATGTCAAGCTCCTCCACAAGAGATACAGCAGCCTCCACACTGCTGTGTCACAGCCGTGGCCCGCGCTGGTAAAGGTTCCTGTGGTGGTGGTGACGGCGGCGGCGGCGGCGGCGGCGGCGGCGGCGGCGGCGGCAGCAGCAGCAGCGGCGGCGGCGGCGGCAGCAGCAGCAGCGGCGGCGGCGGCGGCGGCGGCGGCGGCAGCGGCGGCAGCGGCGGCAGCGGCGACAGCAGAGACAGCAGAGATGAGACCGACAACGGAGGCGGTGGCAGCGACGCCGTCAGTCAACTCAAGGATGACAGCAGTGTTAGTGACACAGAAACATTAACTGGAAGAGGAAGTCGACCTGCATCAGCATATTTTAAAATGATTCATGACCTTAACGAACGCGCTCAAGCCAAGTACGAGAATGAAAATGATAATATTCTGAGTGACAGTAATTATGCCATACGACTTACAGAGAACATTCACTCACGGACCATCCCGAGTAGCTCAGTGATCAAGAAACTGATGACATCACCAGATGTTCCTGACGACACCAAACGCCAGGTTGGTGTGGCTCTTTACGTCGTAGAGTCACTTACTCTTAGAGTCACTTTGAGGGTATGCATCCCTATAATAACAGTAACGCCACAGGCCTACTAACATACATCAGAAGTGATTTACCGCACATTCTTGTGAGCACATCACACAATGTACACACACAGTACCATCACTTTCATGTACAAACTACAGCAGGCCACTTCTCATTCCTCAACGTATATGCCAGAAGCCAGAAACTCAATGTAACATTGCTCCCAGATGTAAACAATCATGGGACAATATACATGGGAGATTTTAATGCTAGACATATTACGCTGGGAGACAGTACTAACAACGATAATGGATGCAAATTTATCAAATATGTTTATGACAACAGATTAACCGTGTATACTACGGATACCCAAACTCATTTATTGGGAGGCAGACTTGATTATGTAATGGGTAGAAACCTTGTGCAAGATAGGATGGAATGTTCGTTGGTAAATCACTTAGTTAGTGATCACTATGCAGTTTCTGCTTCCTATGAGGTACAGTGTGATGTACCTAATAGACATCAGAGACGGAAAATGAATATTCCATATGGCTTGCATGACCACTTTATTAATTGTATATCAAAATGGTATCAAGATTACACAATAACGAATGTAGAAGCTTTCTCCAGAGATCTCGTTGATACGATTACTACCTACTACGACACATGGGTGTGTTGGGGTACAAGTCGTAAGCCTAGCAGAAGTGGGCAACACCTGCCACCACCCAAGTGGGTCCTTGATCCCGTATTTGTTAAAGAACATGAACGAGTAAAGCAACTTGGAGATACGTACAAACGAACCAAAGCACAAGGTGACTTGCATGCATTTCTAGTTGCAAATAGAGAGATGAGAGACATGAGCAACGTTATACGTAATAAACATTGGGAAGAGTTCCTACAAAGTATAAATGAGCAAACAACACTTGTTGAAGTTTGGGAAAAGATACGAAAAATCTCTAGAAGCAACCCAACCAAACCACTGCACCACAGCCCACTAGAACAAGCAAACATTCTCCTTGATCAGTGGGCACTAACATCAAGCTACGACTCACTTCCAATTAACATACAGCATAAACTTAATGACACACGCCCCAACAGACAACGAACCATCAATCTTGCCTGTACAGCTATCGACGTATCGGACCTTAATGATGTAACTGAATGGGAATTAAATCATGCACTAAAGATGGGAAAATCAACTGCTCCTGGAGAGGACGGTATTACTTACAGTCTACTGAGATTAGTCTCACAAGTACCAGGTAATCCACTGTTTTTTTTTTATTTTTACTTTTACATGCAAGCATGCTTATAAATACAATAAAAACAAAACAAAACCACAGATATAACAAGAAAACATACACGTGCAAAAAAAGAACATATAGGACATACGTACAGAAACACAAGACAAAACGCCGGCCGGAAGGGCCGACCACAAAACAACATAATTTACAAAAAACAAAAGTCAACAATAAATACAAAAACAAAATTTCAATAATGAAGACAAAACACTTCGGAATACAACACAGAAGTGATTCTAAAACAGTAAAAAAAAACAGAACAAGGCTACCATCACCGTAAACACACACGGAGAAGCACCAACATGAACAAAAAACAATAAAAAGAATAATAACAAAATTAAAAAGACAGGAATATAAAAGGAAAACATACACAGGAACAAAACCATACACGCCACAAGCCGGAAGGGCACTCAGCACTACACAAACAAGCGCACAAACAACACTATTTAACCAAATAAACCACAAAACATAATAAAGGAAACATACCAACCACTACCAGACACACACACAGGAACCGGACACATACGCACACGTCACACACCTCACATAACCGGAGCACGCAGGGACCGGTAAACAAACCCTCCCCACCCAATCACACACCCGACCCACCCCACACAACCACGCACACTAATGTCAATAACCCACAACCCACAATACATAAAGGAATCATGGGTCAAGCAAAGCCAACTCCTCGGGAGAAAGATACTTTTCAGGGAACGACGTCCAAGGATACTTTAGTTTATAGCCCTCCCAAATCATATACTCCTGGTCGGTGGGGCGACAACCCCCCATCCGCCGCGGTCCTGGCATAAACTCTGGAATCTCCAGATCAGGCGGAAACGGGTACTCCCGAAGTTCAAAGGCGCAATTCGCATAACGAGGCTTGGGAGCACAAGCCCCGCCCTCCGACGTAGCAGACGACATCAATGAAGTGTACGAGGGCTGCCGAGACGGCCGCGTCTCCGAACGCACAGGAGCAGGGGATGCCTCCACCGAGACCGCAGGAGACACTGAAGAGATGGCCGCAGAAGGAAGAGGCGGCGAAACCGGAGTCGAGGAACCGGGGACCGAGGCTGGAGTCACAGAATCACCAGAGCGAGCAGTCTTTTTCAACAGCATCTCAAGGCCACCCCGCTCACCACGGACCTCAGCAGGGGGCACCACCCACCACGAACAACCGGAGCCATCCGAGGCAGGCGATGCTCCCGAAGCAGGAACCGCAGCCACGAGATTGGAAGTGGAGGCCGAAAGACCGTCACAGGCATCCTCTGGCAAATGCACCTCCACCGCCACCGTAGTACGCAATGCAGCCGTAGCCACCCCGCCGTCGCCTGCAGACTCACAAGCGTCGAATTCGCCAACGTCCTCCCATGCAGACGACGAACGCCTGGAACGCTTAGACATGGGCCGCACATCATCAGACCCGGAGGCCGACTCAGACACACGCTCAATACAAGCCGGGCGAACCGACGCACGCCGCAGTACTGCAGCATCCTCAACCACATGGGGCACCAGGCCAGACACAGGAGGAAGCGCCAGAACCACCCCATCACCCAGCACAGCCGGAACAGATGTCGAGAGTGCAGGGACAGGGTCAGCTGCAGCAGAGGAAGACGGGGGATGCGAGCACAATGTAGACTGAAGAATCCCAGAGACACCGGGTGGAGCATGACGAGCACTAGGAGATGACACAACCTCCGGAGGAGAAGTCACCACCACAGGGGGCATGTCCGCGGCCGGAGAGTCATCCATAGCCACAGAAACCTCCTCCACAGGAAGCGGTGGAAAATCCTCCTCGCTGAAGAGGTTCACGGGTGCAGTGGCCGGCGCCGAACATTCAGCAGCCTGATGGCCCAACAGGCCACAACGATAACACGTCCGAGGCTGGCGGGCATAAAACACACGAACTGTATACCCCATCAGACGTTCAGAGGACGGAATATCCTCCCGGAGCCTCATGCCCAGGGTGCGAATGTTCGTCCTCACACCCTTAAGTGGGCTCGAAGATACCACATTCACCCGCACACTAATCACAGCGCCAAAACGGCCGAAGTACCGCCGGAGCAGACCCTCCGGAAACTCCAATGGAGCCCCATGCACGCTAACGTAGGTGAGGGCACCACTCCGATCAGAGATGGAAACAGTACCCGCACCATCCGGCAGAGGTAGTGTCCGCCCCTCGTATCGACGGAGAAATTCGCGGTATGCCAACTCCGCCGTGAACTTAATTATCACTCGACGTGCCGTCACCAGCTCGACACCGTAAATGTCCATCACAGGTATATTGAACTGCTCACAAACCCACGCGATCTCCTGGTACCCAGCCCGGCCGGAAAATTCGAAGCCCACAGACTGAGCCCGCAAAACAGGGGGGAGGGGGACTCCCATCGTGAACGCCACGTCAACACAGGCAGGCAGACACACCTGCCCCCAACCGGCCAATTATGTAAACACTCCAACAGCCGGAGCACCGAGCTCACACGTCCGTCCCCTACCTAAGCTAGGGCCAGACTCCCATAATCCACTGTTAGTGCTGTACAGAATGAGTTTACGTGAAGGAGTATTACCTGATGCTTGGACAAAGAGTGTCATTGTTCCCATCCCCAAACCACACTCAGATAATTATAGACCCATATCTCTAACATCGTGTGTCTGTAAAGTGCTTGAACGTATTGTTCTTAACAGACTCATGTATCGTATACAGGGGCACCTGTCACCTCAACTGTTTGGATTTATGCCTGGGCTCAGTACACAACACTGTTTTGCTGAATACTTCGCACATATTGAAGCTTCCCCTCAAACAGTCTTCATCGACCTAGCCGCAGCTTTTGATACAGCAAACAGAGAAATCATACTGGAACAGCTTGCCGAGCTGGGAATACAAGGAAAATTACTGAAATGGATAAAGGGCTATTTGTCTAATCGAACAGCATATGTTTTGTTTAATGGTGTTAAAAGCACAGAGAGCAAACACTTTTAACTGGGAACTCCACAAGGAGGGGTCCTCAGCCCCCTGTTGTTCAACGTTCTGATGCATAAACTTATTAAAGATCTTCCAACTAATAATGAAGACACTGTCATTTGTTATGCTGATGATATATGTTTACAGGCTGCCTCCGAGCCTAGAATGCAAGTCCTGCTCGATGCTTTTGCTACTAGAGCTGAGGAATGTGGCCTTCTTATCTCTGTACAGAAAACTCGTGCCCTCATTCCATGTGGTATTCCACCAGCCAATTATCATATAGATGGGCGTGCACTTGAGAACTGCGAGTCTTACAGATACCTTGGTGTCCCCATTAACGACCCTGGGTACCTTTCTTCTCTCAAGAGGAGACTGTGGGAGAGATTAAAGCCCTTGCGGGTCCTTGTTGGTGTCAATCATGGAATTAACGTGAGACTTGCTAGAATGTTTTATGTATCATTTATACGCTCTGTGATTGACTACAATGCTCTACATCTCACACTGTATACTGACAAAGAGCTGAAATCTCTTGAAACGTTGCAAAATGAAGCTATGCGTCTCATCCTTGCGGCTCCTAAGTCCACGAGAATAGTTAATATGAGAGCAGAGTTAAAATTACCTACCATAAGTGAGAGAATTTTGTCTATTAGCACAGTTTTCGGCGTGAAGGCATTGAGTAGATCTAGGCAACACATGAAGTTTCAAGCTAAACTTTCTAATATGCTGCACTCACCTGAGGTCTATAGAAGAAGAACGAAATCTGATTATGTATATTGGTTCTACAAGGTAGCCAACTCCATCAAAATATTAAATATGTACCCAACTCAACTAATGATTAATCAACCAATTACTCCATGGGATAACTGGGATTTATCAGTTGATTTTGTAAATGCGCCCAAGAAAGATAGTGTGCACTCTACATTATTAAAACAGTTAACACTGAAAAGCATCACTGAAAGTACTCAGAGTATGGGTAACGATGTGTATCAGTGCTATACCGACGGCTCTGTAGAAGAGGGTGGACGATGTACCGGATGTGCATGTAATATATTTGAACAATCTTCTCTCGTACATACAGCAATGAAGCGCGTCAATGACTGGGCAAGTACAACTCAAACCGAACTTGCAGGCATATACCTTGCCACTGAATTTTTAAAAGACAAAGGCAGTGGACTTATATACTGTGACTCGCAGAGTGCACTCCTGGCATTGAACGCACATAGTAGTGACACCAGAAAATAGTCAGTGATATTCGAATGAATGTTTTAGCTGCTAAAGAAAACAGATTTGAAATTAAATTCCTATGGATACCATCACATGTTGGCATCTCAAGGCATGACACTGTTGATATGCTTGCAAAGACAGCCTGTAGAAAACCAGTGGTAGAAATTGATATGGGTATTTCATTAGCAGTGACAAAGAGAATACTTAAACAAATATCTAATGAAGATCTCACCGACCTAACAAATTCACAAAGACCTGAAAGTTGTAGCATTAAATATTATGATAGATATCGTGAGGAAACATTCACATATGGGACTAATAGAACAAGAACCCGGCAATGTGATGTTATAGTGGCCAGAATACACCTGGGATATAGACGTATCTGGCAGCTTTCTCAAAACCCAAATGTCGAGTACACTATGTGTCAACTTTGTGAAAGAGAAAACATGCACTCTCTTGAACATTATATTGTAGAATGTCCCATACTGGCTGACTTTCGCCCTCCTGGGCTAAGGTATGCTGAACTTTGTAATTACTATATGAGTACTGGAACACTTGATGATATATTGGACTTGTATCCAAGATTGACCATGTAATAGATTAATTATACAATGTATGTGATATAACTATATAACCTGAGCTTGTAAAAGCACCTTAATCACCTTCAGTGATTAAGTGCTTAATTGCACACTAGTTTCTTTATCAGGTATCTCACCCTGTCAGAGTGAATGAGATAAATGTCTGTGAATGCATGTGTGTATATATGTATATGTGTGTGTGTGTATGTATATGTATGGGTATAAAGTATATATGGAAGCTGATCAGAATTACATTTCACCTTTGTAAATGTACATTAATGACACTGTGTAGAAGACACATCGAACACTTTATGTAAGGCATACGTAAATCTGTGTATCTTTGTATTTACGTATATAAGTTAGCTTAGCATTTTAAAAGCACCGACTCACCTTCAGTGGTTGATTGTTCAATAAACCCTTGAAATATATGTTTAACACATCTCTAACCCTGTCCATGGAGGACAGAAGAAAATGTATATATGCTGCTTAGCATTGTAAATGTGTGGCCACGTCTGTGGTAGAAAACAATAAATATATATATATATATAAATATATATATATATATATATATATATATATATATATATATATATATATATATATATATATATATATATATATTTCGTCCTCGAAGTAGACGAAGACTAGTCCTCGAAGAAAAGCTTAAAGACCTGAGGAGGATGGAGGCGCGAATAGGGGCTTTGGATGCTCATGATGCGTTGTACCTTCTTACAAGGTGCCTGGCCTTGCCCAGACTTACCTATTTCCTCAGGTGTGCTCCTTCTTTTGACAGCCCAAAATTAACGGAATACGATTCACTCCTAAAGACAATAACTATGAAAGTGTTAAACCTCTCCCTGCAAGATGACCAGTGGGACCAAGCAACGCTCCCAGTTAGACTCGGGGGTATAGGTATTCGCAAGGCGACACAGTTAGCATTGCCGGCATTCTTATCCTCGACCAGTGCTACAAGTGAATTAGTGAAGGAAATACTACCAGAATACCTAAGGAACTCCATTGGGATTCGTGATCCCAAATTTGTGGAAGGAGCTGGTCGGTGGGACACACTCACCAATTCACACACCCGACCAACTTGTCCAAACGACGGTAAACAGGCCAAATGGGATAGCCCCATAGTGGAGAACATCGCCAAAGCATTGCTGGACGTAGCTTCTCAGAAGGACAAAGCGCGTCTCCTAGCTGTGCAAGCCCCCCATGCTGGGGACTTCCTGTTGGCAGTCCCTAATTCCGCCTTGGGCACCCGCCTGGATCATCGGGCCCTAAGTATTGGTGTTGCTCTGCGCCTTGCCGCCCCTATCTCCACCGAGCACCGGTGTATTTGCGGCCAGGCACGGGCAGACCAATACGGCAGCCATGGTCTCATCTGTCGTAAGACACAGGGAAAGATTGCCAGACACGAGGCAGTCAATGACATCATCAAGAGAAGTTTGGCTACAGCTGGGTGTCCAGCACAAAGGGAACCCCAGCTGTGCAGACCTGACAACAGCCAAAAACGCCCAGATGGAGTCACCCTGCAGCCATGGAGGGAAGGTAAACAGGTCGTATGGGATTACACCTGTGCATCTACATTGGCTGATACCTATTTACGTTACAGCTCAGCGGAGGGAGGTGGGGCAGCCACCTTCAGGGAGACCCAGAAAATCCACAAGTACAGAGACCTAGAACGTTGTTACAGGTTCGTGCCGATAGGCTCAGAGACTCTGGGCGCCTGGGGTAAATGTGCACTCAAGTTTTTAAAGGAGGTTGGTGAGGAACTCATTGGGAAAACTAGAGACCCACGAGCAGCCAGTTTCCTATTCCAGCGCCTCAGTGTCGCAGTACAGAGGGGAAATGCGTGCTGTATCCTGGGTACGCACCCAACCTCCGAGGAGCTGGACGAGGTCTTCGAACGCTGATTGTTTAATTGTTATATATTTGTGTGTGTGTGTGTGTGTTCTCTGTAAACTGTAGCATTGCAATAAAATAAAACAAACATACAAAAAATAATAGGGGTGGTAGGAGAAGAAAAGAATTAAGTATTCAGTGAGAATCCACAAGATCTTCTCTGAATGCTCTTTGTTTTTCTTCTTCGAGGATGTGGGTCCCTGCAATTGCACCAGAGGTGGTACCCCTAATATATATATATATATATATATATATATATATATATATTATATATATATATATATATATATATATATATATATATATATATATATATATATATTATATATATCTATATANAGTTTCTTGTTGTCACGTCCAAGAGTTTAGCTCTCCATGTATCTGCACCACCAGGTGGTTCCCCATTCTCCCAATCTATCTTTATGGGATTGAAGTCGCCCATGATTGAGTCCCGAGCCATTCCTGCAGGCAACTGTAGCTGCTCTCTCTATTATATTAATGGTTGCCATGTTGTTCCTATCAAACTCCTGTCTGGGTCTGCGGTCATTTAGTGGAGGGCTGTAAATGACTGCTGCTATTATCTTAGGTCCACCCATTATCGGAGTTCATGTTATGTGGTCTCTGAAGCCTTCACAGCCCGGAATTTCCATTTCTTCAAAACTCCAGTCTTCCTTATCAGCAGGGCCACTCTTCCTCCTCCTCTTCTCCCTTCCCTCTTCCCTTACTATATAGTAGTCCTGCAGAAACACTGCATTTGTTATGATGTCTGACAATTTTGTTACTGTGAGTTCTATTACATTTGGGTTTTCCTTCTGCGCCCTTTCAGCCAGTTCACTTCCTTTATTAGTAATGCCATTGGCGTTTAAGTACATTATCTTGAAGCTCACTTTCCTATATCAATTAGCGTGCACACTCCCCACTGGTGTAGGAAGCCGTTCCATGAGCAGGGTTACTTGGGTAGGCTCATCCTCCTGTGGGGAAGTTACTGGGGGTTTGGGGGAGGTGCTGTGGGTGATGGAGGGCTTGATCTTGCCTGGGCTTGCTTGGGGCATGAAGAATACCAAGGGAGGCAGGAGGTGCTCAGCGTGAGGGAGGATTTGGGTGGTATGGTGAACCTTGTGTAAGTTAAAAGGGAAGGTTTGGGCTAGGGATGGGGGGGGGGGTTGTAAGGAATTTCCCAGCAGGTAAATTCATTAAAAGTCATTAATGATATATTAATGAATGTATTTGAAAAAAATGAGCTATTAAATACAGGACTTCTGCTGGGTGTTACCCTTTACACATATCTTGGGGGGTCATTCAGTTGTAGCCTATCTATCGCTAATTCTCGATAGATAGGAAAATTGTAAATAATGATTAGTAAACTTAACTACTGATATTATTTTAAATACTCAAATGTCCTTATCTGTCTAGAAGGTTTCAACATGAATACAAATGGTCATCTGGTTAATGAAGCAGGTGTGCAGCAGGCGGCCCACGGCAGCTGTCACAGGTGTGCAGCAGGCGGCCCACGGCAGCTGTCCCAGGTGTGTCCTCATGATCACCACAGTTCTGCCAAAACTTCACAACGTAACTACTGCAAATATTATATCACCGATATATCTCGTTCAGTTGAATTAATTATTTACTGTTAAGAGGCTCTCCATGATTTATGGGATCGCCTGCGGTATAACCGGTCATCTATCTATTTTACAATTAAAAGGCCGATTAATATGTATAAATTAGATATTAGACAAGCCGGGTACAGTATACTCGTAATTGTAGGTCGCAACAGCCGTAGAACGCTCTAGCGGCACGGATGTCGAAGATAAGAGTGGCTGCTAAGTTTCCTTCCTCACGAGGCTTATCTTCTTCCTCTGGGCCTAGACACGTTACTAGTCACGCCACTAATTTCAGACTTTATTAACGAGGGCAGGAAGACGGTATTTTCCGTTATTTTATTAGTTTCAATCACAGAAAACAGTTTTTTACTGTTTGTAATGTTGGACTGGAAGTTTCCAAAAAAGTAAATTATAGTTAATGTATGTAAAGTTTATGGCGTGACTATTTCATTTCAGCTTGACTAGTGATGTTGGGTATATTTCGCCTCAAGGAAGAAGTTACTTTAATTATACTTTAAAGGTATAATATTAGATTGGACTTAAGTAAAGCTTAGATAGAACTCTATCTAAGCTTTACTTAAGTCCAGTCTATTATTATACCTTTAAAGTATAATTCAATTATAGACTGGAAGAATTAAGAATTCGGGAGAAATAATAGTTAAGTTGCCAACGTTGGCTTACCCAATACTCCTCCATGCTTTCCAGGGAGCTAATAGACATTTTTCACTGGAAAATTAATACAGTTAATAAGGTTAGTTTTCTGACAACGAATTTAGCTTATTATATCAGTGGTTAGTGATTGGGGTGTCGGAAATTTCCGACAGGAGGTGCTCCTATGGGGTGGCAGGTAAGGGTGTTGGTCCCTCTGGGGGTTCCTGAAGTGCTGGTTTAGGGTTCCCCACTCCCTCTGGGATTGTCTGGTTGGAGGCTGAGGTTTCCTGGCCATCTTCCCTCTCCCTGTGCTTTTCCTTGAATCTGCTGCCTGCATTATCTAATCCCTGGTCATGTCCCTCTGAAAGAATACCTCTCTGTGTTCCTTTACATATTGCAGTTTGCTCTTCTTTACTAGAGTGTCTTCTCTGATGACCTCGTTCCTGAATACTACATTTATCAATCGTTTTTTTTGTACTGGCCTAGCCGAGAACCCTTCTTTGTGCATTGCTCAGCCCCTTCCATTTGTATCTCCATCAGTGTCCCTGACACTGCAGCTTTGTCCTGAGCCCTCCGCTCTTCCTGACTGGAACCTTCTTGTTCCTTAATACCTACCATGACTACAACTCTTTTCCTTTTCATTAGCTGACTCGTGAATCTTGCTACCTCCCGTGAAGTTGTTGCTTTCATTGCAACTTCCTTGACTGTGGACATGGCTTCTGGGCTCTTCCTTATCATTTCAGCAAAGGTGGCTCCTATCATAGAGGTCCCTGCTAGTGCTATATCCCCTTCTATCTGGGGATTGGTTGCCTGGGCCTGAGTCTGACGAAGGCTTCTTTTTAGGGATTTCATCTCCTGCACTGCAGTCGTCTCCACCTGTAGGTTAATAATGGTTTCCTTCATGTCTTTCAATTCCCCACTGATTTCCCTCCATACACGAGCAATCATCTCTATGGGTAACTCGTCCTGTCCTTCTACTCCACCTGTCTTCTGTTGTCATACCGTCCTGCTTGATCCCTTAATTGGTACGTTGGGTCAGACCTCAAGGATCAGAGAGATGAAGCGAGAGAGGAGGGAGATAGTGGGACAGAGGGATGGTAAGAGGGAGACAGAGGGAGGAGGAGGATATAAGGGAAAGGTGGAGGGAGATGAGGGACGGGGGAAGGGAGACTGGGGGGGGTAGAGAGGGGTGAGGGGCTTGGACAGTAGGCGAGGGGGGGGGGGGGGGACAGAGATAGAGAATAGCTGGGAAGAGAGAGAGATATATTAGAGGATGAGGACAAGCGGGGGATGGGGGGGGGGGAAGGAGGGTGAGGTGCGGTTGACAGTTGGTTGTACTCACCTAGTTGTACCTACCAAGTTGTGCTTGCAGGGGTTGTGCTTCGGCTCTTTGGTCCCGCCTCTCAACCGTCAATCTACTGGTGTACAGATTCACGAACTTCTCGAGCTCCATCTACATTTGAAACTGTGTATAGAGTCAGCCTCCACAACATCACTTCCTATTGAATTCCATTTGCTAACTACTCTGACACTTAAAAATTTCTTTCTAATGTCTGTATGGCTCATTTGGGTACTTGGCTTTCACATGTGTCCCCTTGTGCGCGTACTTCCCGTGGTAAATAATCCATCCTGAACTACCCAGTCAATTCCCCGAGAATTTTGTATGTATTGATCATATCTCCCCGAGCTCTCCTGTCTTCCAACGACGTGAGGTGCAGTTCATGCAGACATTCCTCGTAACTCATGCCACTTAATTCTGGGACTAGTCTAGCAACATACCTCTGAACTTTTTTTCCAACTTCATCTTGGGCTTGACAAGATTCAGGCTCCATGCTGGGGCTCACATACTCCAGGATTGGTCTTAAATACGTGGAATACAAGGTTCTGTAGGAGTCCTTACACAGGTTTCTGGCGCCAGCCTTGCATACGCTGCTGATGTTGTTATTTTGATGTGAGCTTCATGAGCAGATTTGGTGGGGCAAATCAACTCCTAGATCTTTGTCCGTTTTATGACGTTTTGATGAAGATGTCCGCTGTAAGAGTGAGTGTGGGTGTGTGTGTGTGTGTGTGTGTGTGTGTGTGTGTGTGGGTGTGTGTGTGTGTGCGTGTGTGTGTGTGTGTGTGTGTGTGTGTGTCAGGGAGGTATAGGGCGAGACAGGGGAGGGAAGGCTTAGCTGGTGGCGGGCATAAAGTGTTCACATATAGGTGTGAAAAACTAGTACCCAGATGAGTCCTATACTGTCTCTTGACATTCGTTTCGTCTTTTAACTTGTTTTCAAGACTAATTGTTAATTAAGAGAACATTGTACACCGTATGATTGACTCAAGATGCACTTACCAGCCTGTGTTTTTGATGTGTGTTCACCTAGTTGTGCTTGCGGGGGTTGAGCTCTGCTCTTCCAGCCCGCCTCTCAACTGTCAACCAATCAACTGTTACTTAGTACTAACTTTTTTTCCCACACACACACACACACACACACACACACAAACACACACACACAACCACACACACACCAACACACACTCACTCCACTCACTCACTCACTATACTCACCCACTCATAATCACAGGAGCAGCCCGTAGAACTGTTTAACTCCCAGGTACCTATTTACTGCTAGGTAACAGGGCACCAGGGGTGAAAGAAACTCTGCCACGACATCGCCACGGATTGAACTCGGACCCGGGGATTACAGTCCCAAGCGATGTCCACTCAGTCACTGGCCCTAAACTGTGTGCGTGCGTGTGTGTACTGCAGCTGTCTAATGTGTGTTCCTATTTGTGTGTGTGTGTGTGTGTGTACTCACCTAGTTGTGCTTGCGGGGGTTGAGCTCTGGCTCTTTGGTCCAGCCTCTCAACCGTCAATCAACAGGTGTACAGATTCCTGAGCCTATTGGGCTCTATCATATCTACACTTGAAACTGTGTATGGAGTCAGCCTCCACCACATCACTG
>WNGS01001854.1:20979-31711 GCA_020271785.1 Procambarus virginalis
CAGGGAACATTGGTCATTATAGCCTCCCCTTCAGGGAACATTGGTCACTATAGCCTCCCCTTCAGGGAACACTGGTCACTATAGCCTCCCCTTCAGGGAACACTGGTTTCTATAGCCTCCCCTTCAGGGAACACTGGTCATTATAGCCTCCCCTTCAGGGAACACTGGTCATTATAGCCTCCCCTTCAGGGAACACTGGTCATTATAGCCTCCCCTTCAGGGAACACTGGTCACTATAGCCTCCCCTACAGGGAACACTGGTCACTATAGCCTCCCCTTCAGGGAACATTGGTCACTATACCCTCCCCTACAGGGAACACTGGTTTCTATAGCCTCCCCTACAGGGAACACTGGTCTCTATAGCCTCCCCTTCAGGGAACATTGGTCTCTATAGCCTCCCCTACAGGGAACACTGGTTTCTATAGCCTCCCCTACAGGGAACACTGGTCTTTATAGCCTCCACAACACTGAAATGAAAATTATACAACAATCTTGAATGTATACAAAATAATTGAGTGACAAAAGAGCAGCATAAGCGTGCACCAACCACTAGTGTGTGAGAGCAGCAGCAGCAGGTGTGGGGCAGTAGAGGGCAACAAGACGCAACGGTCACTGGCTGCAATATTGACTCTTTCCTGACAATATTTCACACTTGGTGTTTATTTACGTGTGTGTTTACGTCTCTCTTTGTTTTATTGTGTTTGTGTGTGTGTGTGTTTACTATTTGTATTTGCTATTTGTGCCTGCAGAATTGAGATATTAGCTCTTGGACCTCGCCTTTCTAACCATTGTATTTTCCTCTTTCTATGTCAGCTACACACATTTCTCACCCCCCCCACACACACACACCCATCCCCCCCCACACACACACAGAGTACCCCCATAAGAGGCTGGTACATAAGCTGGAGAGACCGGCAGGAGTAGCTAGTAAGGTGCTCCAGTGGATAAGGGAGTACTTAAGTAATAGGAAGCAGTGAGTTACAGTGAGGGGTTACCTCACCAGTTACCCCTAACACAGTTAAGTTACAGTTAACTGTACTAGAGGTACAGTTACCTCACCCTCAATAGGAGATGAAGTACTTAATGAAACGGAAAGAGAGAAAGATCTAGGAATTGATATCACACCAAACCTGTCTCCTGAAACCCACAAAAAGAATTACGTCTGCGGGATATGCAAGGCTGGCTAACATTAGAACAGCCTTCAGGAACCTGTGTAAGGAATCGTTTAGAATCTTGCACACCACATACGTAAGACCAATCCTGGAGTATGCGGCCCCAGCATGGAGCCCGCACCTTGTCAAGCATAAGACGAAGCTGGAAAAAGTTCAGAGGTATGCCACTAGACTGGTCTCAGAACTAAGAGGCATGAGTTATGAGGAAAGACTGCGGGAAATGCACCTTACGGCACTGGAAGACAGATGAGTGAGGGGAGACACGATCACTACCTACAAAATTCTCAGGGGAATTGATAGGGTAGACATGGATAAACTATTCAACACTGGCGGTACGCGAACAAGGGGACACAAGTGGAAACTGAGTACCCAAATGAGCCACAGGGACGTTAGAAAGAACTTTTTCAGTGTCAGAGTAGTTAACAGGTGGAATGTATTAGGCAGAGATGTGGTGGAGGCTGAATCCATACACAGTTTTAAATGTAGATATGATAGAGCCCAGTAGGATCGGGAATCTGTACACCAGTTGATTGACAGATGAGAGGTGGGGCCAAAGAGCCAAACCTCAACCCCTGCAAGCACAATTAGGTAAGTACAATTAGGTGAGTACACACACACACACGCAGATACGCACCTATACACACACACCCATATATACACACACACACACACACACCCATACACACAATGCTGTTGGGGATAACTAATAAAGCAGAAGAGGTAAAGAAAGAGTGAGGCATGTTGACCAGACCACACACTAGAAGTTGAAGGGACGACGACGTTTCGGTCCGTCCTGGACCATTCTCAAGTCGCTTGTGAGGCAGATCCTGACATAGTTGCAATATTGGAAACTAAAATATATTGCATGATTTCGAATGCAAGCTTTCCAGAGGGGTACCAGGTGATAAGAAAAGAGAGGACACAGAGACAGGGAGGAGGAGTGGCACTCCTAATAAAGCGGAAATGGAAGTTTGAAGACCTGGGAAATCGGGTTACTAATGAGAGCACGAGCTCCATACATGGAACTCTAACAGCAGATGGGAGGAAGATTGTGATCTTGGTAATATACAATCCCCCACCAAACAGTAGAAGACCCAGGCAGGAGTATGATGACAACAACAAGGCATGCATAGATGAACTGCAGAAGGAACCAACACTAGCCCACAGAATGAGCAAAACTGCTGGTCATGAGGGACCTAAATCATGGAGAAGTAATTTGGGAATCAAGAAATCCCCATGAAGGGGAAGAAACGTGGGGAGCAAAGTTAGTAGATGTTATAAACAGGAATTTCCCAACACAACATGTGAAGGAAGACCCAAGGGAAAGAGGATGAGAGGCACCGAGCCAATTGAGGCGCGAGAGGCGCGAGAAAGCTGCCCGAAGCGCTTTGCGTAATAGTGGCTTTAGGCATAATATGTACTAGCTCTATCAATAAATCTATCAACTTTTGTATCTCACCTTGTATGTATGTACTTTACCTGAATAAATATTTGTATTTGAATTATACCTGATTTTTACCCAGAACCTGGAGACATCGAGAATTTGGAACATGAAATACCTCTAGGGGCCAGTGACCATTGTGTCCTAGTCTTTGACTACATGATGGAATTCAAAGTTGTGACCATTGGACAAGAGATCTGGGAAAGGAGAGTTGACTACAGGAAAAGGGACTACAGGAGGATAGGGACTATCTGGGAGAAGTGCAGTGGGAGGAAGAAATTAGAGGAAAAACAGTCCAAGATATGATGGACTCAGTCACACGTAAATGCCAGGTGGCCGGAGAGAGATTCATACCAACAGTAAAAGAAAAAAATAAGAAGGAATATAATAACCCATGGTTTAATAGACAGTGTCAGGAAGTAAGAATGGCCAGCAGGCGGGAGTGGAGGAAGTACAGAAGACAAAGGACAGAGGACAACAGGATCAGATGCAACAGAGCTAGGAACAATTACATTAACATACGACGAACACCGGAAAGAAACTATGAGAACGATATTGCGATCTAAGCGAAAAAGCAACCCAAGTTACTACACAGCCATATAAGAAGAAAAATGTCTGTGAACGACCAATTGACGAGACTAAGGAAGGCAGAGGGGACATATACTGAAAATGACAAGGAAATCTGTGAGGCACTGAATGCCAGTTTCCATGGAGTGTTCACATCCGAGCCTGAGCAGCTCCCATTGTTAGAAGAGATTACCCTAGATGAAAGACTATCAGATATAGAGGTGGCAGCAGAGGAGGTAATGAAACAGTTGATAACACTGGATGCAACTAAAGCGGTTGGACCTGACAAAGTATCACCGTGGATCTATCTTGAGATGATTTCGGGGCTTTAGCGTCCCCGCGGCCCGGTCCTCGACCAGGCCTCCACCCCCAGGAAGCAGCCCGTAGCAGTTGTCTAACTCCCAGGTACCTATTTACTGCCAGGTAACAGGGGCATCAGGGTGAAAGAAACATTTTGCCCATTTGTCTCCACCTCCACCGGGGATCGAACCCGGAACCTCAGGACTACGAATCCGAAGCGCTGTCCACCCAGCTGTCAGGCGCTGGATACTAAAAGAAGCAGCGCAGGCCCTCAGCGTGCCTCTGGCAATGATCTTTAATGAGTCACTTATGTCGGGAGAATTGCCCAGTTGCTGGAAGAAGGCAAATGTCGTACCGAACTTCAAGAAAGGCGATAGGGAGGAGGCACTTAACTATAGACCTGTATCACTGACAAGCATCCCCTGTAAAATACATGAAAGAATAATTAGGCTACGACTGGTTGCACACCTGGAGAACGTTTGGTTTGTGAACAAACATCAACATGGGTTCTGGAAAGGGAAATCGTGCCTAACAAATCTTTTGGAATTCTATGATAAAATATCGAGGATAAGACAGGACTGAGATGGTTGGGCAGACTGCATATTTCTGGACTGCCAAAAAGCCTTTGATACAGTACCGCACATGAGACTGCTATACAAACTTGAGAGGCAGGCGGGGGTGGGAGGAAAGGCCCTAGCATGGATAAGGAACTACCTAACAGGAAGGAGCCAAAGAGTTACGGTAAGGGGTGAGAAGTCGGACTGGCGAACAGTAACAAGTGGAGTACCACAAGGATCCGTGCTGGGACCAATTCTATTTCTAATATATGTTAACGACATGTTTACAGGAGTAGAGTCCTACATGTCGATGTTTGCGGATGACGCAAAGTTGATGAAGAGTTGTGACAGATGAGGATTGCAGGATCCTCCAAGAGGACCTGAACAGGTTGCAGAGATGGTCAGAGAAATGGCTACTGGAATTCAACACGAACAAATGTAAAGTTAGGGAAATGGGACTAGGAGATAGGAGACCAAAGGGACAGTACACAATGAAGGGGAACAGCCTACCTGTGACGAAGCGAAAAAGAGACCTTGGTGTGGACGTAACACCTAATCTATCTCCTGAGGCACATATAAATAGGATAACGACAGCAGCGTACTCTACACTGGCAAAAGTTATAACATTCAGAAACCTAAGTAAGGAGGCATTTAGGGCGCTTTATACTGCCTACGTGAGGCCAGTCTTAGAGTATGCCGCCTCATCATTGAGTCCCCATCTGAAGAAGCATATAAGATAACTGGAAAAGGTTCAGAAGTTTGGAACGAGACTCGTCCCAGAGTTACGAGGGATGGGGTATGAGAAGCGTCTGAGCGAATTGTGCCTTACGACACTAGAAAGAGGAAGGGCGAAGGGGAACATAATAGGAATGTATAAAATACTCAGGGGATTGACAGTGGGCATAGACGAAATGTTCACACGGAATAATAACAAAACGAGGGGACATGGATGGAAGCTGGAAACTCGGATGAGTCACAGAGATGTTAGGAAGTTTTCTTTTAGCGTGAGAGTAGTGGGAAAATGGAATGCACTTAAGGAACAGGTTGTGGAAGCAAGTATTATTCATAATTTTAAAACTAGGTATGATAGGGAAATGGGACAGGAGTCATTGCTGTAAACAGCCGATGCTCGAAAGGCGGGATCCAAGAGTCGATGCTCGATCCTGCAGACACAAATGGGGTGAATACATACATACACACACACACACACACACACACACACACACACACACACACACACACACACACATACACAGCAGCAGCCCGTAGCAGCTGTCTAACTCCCAGGTACCTATTTACTGCTAGGCGAACAGGTGCATCAGGGTGAGAGAAACTCACCCTGATGAATTTCATGGTGAGTCAGTTTGTTACCCTGACGAAAACAAACTGCCTATTTGTTCCCTCCTCCACCGCGAATCGAACCCAGGCCCTTAGGACTATGACCCCCGAGTGCTGTCCACTCAGGTGCGAGGCCCCTTCACGGCTGAATGTGTGTGTGTTTGGAGTCGTATGTTTGTGTGCTCACCTATTTGTTCTCGCCTACTTGTTCTCGCCTATTTGTGCCTGCAGGATCGAACTCTAGCTTTTTA
The DNA here is from genome assembly GCA_020271785.1 of Procambarus virginalis. Classification (NCBI taxonomy): domain Eukaryota; kingdom Metazoa; phylum Arthropoda; class Malacostraca; order Decapoda; family Cambaridae; genus Procambarus; species Procambarus virginalis. The sequence goes on from WNGS01001854.1 coordinate 26,606, forward strand.
GATCATCTTTTCTAGCCGTTGGTTGTCTAATGTAATGACTCCTGGCCTGTTTCCTTATCATACCTGCTTTTAAAGTTACGAATGGAGTTAGCCTCTACAACCTGCTCCTTTAGGTCTTGCCATTTACTCACTACTCTTACGCTAAAGGAAAACTTTTTAACATCTCCATGACACATCTGAGTCTCAAGCTTCCATCCGTGCCCCCTTGTTCTGTTGATATTCATTGTAAACATTTCTTGTTTCTACCTTGTCAACCTCTTCAAGTATTTTAGACGTCTGTATCATGTTCCCTTCTCCCTCCTTTCTAGCGTCGTCAGGTTTAGTTCCTTCGGTCTGTGTTCGTACCTCATCCCTCGCAGCTCCGGGACGTCTCCTTGCAAACTTCTCCACATTTTTTAGCTTCCTTACGTGTTTTTAGATGGGGGCTCCATGATGGGGCGGTATACTCGAAGACTGGCCTCACACACGCGGTATACTCGAAGACTGGCCTCACACAGGCGGTATACTCGAAGACTGGCCTCACATACGCGGTATACTCGAGGACTGGCCTCACACACGCGGTATACTCGAAGACTGGCCTCACACAGGCGGTATACTCGAAGACTGGCCTCACATACGCGGTATACTCGAAGACTGGCCTCACACACGCGGTATACTCGAAGACTGGCCTCACACAGGCGGTATACTCGAAGACTGGCCTCACATACGCGGTATACTCGAAGACTGGCCTCACATACGCGGTATACTCGAAGACTGGCCTCACATACGCGGTATACTCGAAGACTGGCCTCACATACGCGGTATACTCGAAGACTGGCCTCACATACGCGGTATACAGTGATCTAAAAGTTTTCTTATTCAGGTTTCTGAAGGATGTTCTGAATTTTGCCAGAGTAGAGTATGCGGCTGACGTTATTTTAATTTATGAGCCTCTGGAGTTAGGTTAGCTGTTAGGTTCACTCCCAGGTCATTTTCTCTAGTAGTTACAGTGAGGTATTTTCCCTTCCACGAATTATGGCCTTTCGATCTCCTGGCTCCTGTCCCAATTTTCATCACCTTGCACTTGTTAGTGTTGAACTCTAGAAGCGATTTTTCGGACCATCTCTGCAATCTGTTCAAGTCATCCTGGAGAATCTTACAATCCTCATCTGTCTCAATCCTCCTCATTAGTTGTGCATCATCTGCAAACAGTGACGATTATGACTTAACTCCGGCATTCAAGTCATTTACATAAATGAAAAATAGAATGGGTCCCAGCACTGATCCTTGAGGCACCTGCTTATTATTCTACGCCAGTCTGACCCCTCGCCCCTCACTGTCACCCTGACACCTGTCAGGTAATTCCTTACCGATAATAGTGCGTCTCCGTCTACTCCCGCCTACTTCTCAAGTTTGTATAGTAACTTCCTGTGTGATACTGTATCAAAGGCTTTTTGGCAGTCTAGAAATAGGCAATCTGCCCATCCTTCTGTCTTGCCTTATTTTTGTTACCTTGTCATAAAGCTCCAGGAAGTTCGTCAGGCATGATTTCCCTTCTCTAAACCCGTGTTGTTGTTTACATACTAACGTAATTATTTCTAGCTGTACGAGTCCCCCCTTGGGTATGTGTACTCACCTAGTTGTGCTTGCAGGGTTTGAGCTCTGGCTCTTTGGTCCCGCCTCTCAACTGTCAGTCAACTGATGTACAGATTCCTGAGCCTACTGGGCTCTATCATATCTACATTTGAAACTATGTATGAAGTCAGCCTCCACCACATCACTGCCTAGAGCATTCCATTTACTAACTACTCTGACACTGAAAGTTTTTTCTAACGTTCCTGTGGCTCATTTGGGTACCAAGTGTCCCCTTGTTTGCGTGCCTCCCGTGTTAAACAGTATCTTTGTCAACCCTGTCAATTCCTCTGAGAATTTTCTAGGTGGTGATCATGTCTCCCCTTACTCTTCTGTCTTCCAGGTACGTGAGGTTCAGCTCCCGTAGCCTTTCCTCGTAACTCATACCCCTCAGTTCCGAGACGAGTCTGGTGGCATACCTCTGAATCTTCTCTAACTTTGTCTTGTGTTTAACTAGGTATAGACTCCAAGCTTGAGCTGCATACTCCAGGATTGGTCTGGCATAAGTGGTATACAAAGTTCTGAATGATTCCTTACACAAGTTTCTAAAGTTCTTATGTTGGCCAGTCTAGCATATACTGCTGATATCGCTTTGATATGGGCTTCTGGGGACAGGTTCGGTGTGATATCAACCGCTAGATCCCTCTCTTTGACTATTGCAGGATTTCACCCTCCCGTCACCTCACCACCTCTTCCTCCTCAAGGGCGCCTGGCAGCTGAGTGGACAGCATTTCGGATTCGTAGTCCTGAGGTTCCGGGTTGAGACAGGCGGAGCCAAATTGGTAAAATGTTGCTTTCACCCTGATACTCCTGTTCCCTAGCAGTAAATAGGTACCTGGAAGTTAGTCAGCTGTCACGGGCTGCTTCCTTGGGATGGAACCCTGGTCGAGGACCGCGGGGACGCTAAGCCCCGAAATCATCTCAAGATAACCAAGAAGATGGTACCTTGTGTTTGACCTCCTGCTCTCGTCACCTAATTTCATTACACTTTCCTGTGTTAAATTTTAGCAGGTATTTTCTAGACCATTCGTCCAGTGTGTCCAGGTCGTCCTGTAGTCTCTGTCTGTCTTCATCCATCATGATTCATCTCATAATTTTTGCATCATCAGCAAACATTGAGAGGAACGAGTCTTTACCCTCTGGAAGATCGTTTACATATATTAGAAACAGGATGGGTCCAAGTACATAGCTCTGTGGGACTCCGCTGGTGACATCTCGCCACTCTGATGTCTCCCCTCTCATAGTTACTCGCTGTTTCCTGTTGCTTAGATACTCCCTTATCCACTGGAGCACCTTTCATTTTACTCCCGCCTGTTTCTCCAACTTTTTTAACAGCCTCTTATTGAGTACTGTGTCAAAGGCTTTCTGACAGTCCAAGAAAATGCAGTGTGCCCACCCTTCTCTTTCTTGCCCGGTAACAGAATTCTATTAAGCCTGTGAGGCACGATTTACCATCGCTGGACCCATGTTGGTGGTGTTACAAAGCTCCTCCTCTCCAGATATTATATGAGCCTTTTCCTCTCGATCTTCTCCATCACCTTGCATGGTATACAAGTTAGGGAAACTGGCCTGTAGTTCAGTGCCTCTTGCCTGTCATCTTTTTTGTATATTGGGACTACATTGGCTGTCTTCCAACTTTCCGGTAGGTCTCCTGTTTCCAGTGACCTGTTATACACCATAGAGAGTGGCACACTTAGTGCTTCTGCACCTCCCTTTAGTATCCATGATGAAATTCTGTCGGGTCCAATGACCTTTGTCATATTCAGCTCCAACACATTTCTTTTGACCTCATCACTGGTGAGTAAAATTCTTCCAAGGTTGCTTGGTTTGCCTTCTCTTAGTTCAGGGGTTTCTTCTTGCTCTATTGTGAGGACGTCCTGGAATCTCTTGTTGAGCTCTTCACACACCTTGTCATTCTCTGTGTGGCTGTTCTTTCTCGGTTTCATCACTTGTTCCTTCACTGTTGTTTTCCTCCTGATGTGTGGCTATGGGAGCCGGTCGGCCGAGCGCTGGGCTTGAAATCCTGTGGTCCTGGGTTCGATCCCAGGCGCCGGCGGGAAACAATGGGCAAGGTTTCTTTCACCCTATGCCCCTATTACCTAGCAGTAAAATAGGTACCTGGGTGTTAGTCAGCTGTCACGGGCTGCTTCCTGGGAGTGGAGGCCTGGTCGAGGACCGGGCCGCAGGGACACTAAAAGCCCCGAAATCATCTCAAGATAACCTCAAGAAGATGGAGCAGTTTTGGTTGGGTCTTAGCTTTACTCGGGATGTATTTTTCAAACTATCTCTCTGCTTCTCTCTTCACACTGAGGTACTCATTCCTCGCCCTCTGATATCTCTCCCTGCTCTCTGGTGTTCGGTTATTCATGTAGTTTTCTCCATGTTTTTGTACTCAGCTGCTTCGCTGCCTTACATTCACGAGTGATAAATTGATTTTTCTGCTGCTTTTAATTTGTCTCCTTTTGAGCCGGGATAAACCTGTTCGCAGTTTCCTGGCACTTCATAGGTGACGCATTCCATCATATCCAGTACAGTTTTTTCTTGGTTCTGTTTCCCATGGTATTCCCATTAGGAAGTCCCTCATCTCGTCATACCTTCCTCTTCGGTAATTTAGCCATTTCCTTTCCGATCCCTGCCTTGGATATGTTATCCCTTCCTCCAGCAGATACTCAAATGTCAATATGATGTGGTCACTCATTCCCATGGGGGCCTCTAATTTGACTTCTCTTATTTCTGACTCATTCAAGGTAAATATCAAGTGGAGTCTAGCGGGTTCATCATTCTCTCTCGTGGGTTCCTTGACATGTTGGCTCAAAGTTTCTTGTTGTCACGTCCAACAGTTTAGCTCTCCATGTATCTGCACCACCAGGTGGTTCCCCATTCTCCCACTCTATCTTTATGGGATTGAAGACGCCCATGATTGAGTCCCGAGCCATTCCTGCAGGCAACTGTAGCTGCTCTCTCTATTATATTAATGGTTGCCATGTTGTTCCTATCAAACTCCTGTCTGGGTCTGCTGTCATTTAGTGGAGGGTTGTAAATGACTGCTGCTATTATCTTAGGTCCACCCATTATCGGAGTTCATGTAATGTGGTCTCTGAAGCCTTCACAGCCTGGAATTTCCATTTCTTCAAAACTTCCTTATCAGCAGGGCCACTCTTCCTCCTCCTCTTCTCCCTTCCCTCTTCCCTTACTATATAGTAGTCCTGCAGAAACGCTGCATTTGTTATGATGTCTGACAATTTTGTTACTGTGAGTTCTATTACATTTGGGTTTTCCTTCTGCGCCCTTTCAGCCAGTTCATTTCCTTTATTAGTAATGCCATTGACGTTTAAGTACATTATCTTGAAGCTCACTTTCCTATATCAATTAGCGTGCACACTCCCCACTGGTGTAGGAAGCCGTTCCATGAGCAGGGTTACTTGGGTAGGCTCATCCTCCTGTGGGGAAGTTACTGGGGGTTTTGGGGGAGGTGCTGTGGGTGATGGAGGGCTT
>WNGS01001855.1:0-21491 GCA_020271785.1 Procambarus virginalis
ATATATATATATATATATAGTCCTGGGTAAATAATTATAAAGATATTTACAAGGCATTACACCAGAAGGAAGCTCAAACAAGGGTTTAAATATTCGGTGTACACCTTAATTCCTCAGATTTTCTCACGATGGCCACTGAGTCCTGGTGAGGGAACCCGAGCCTGATGTGAGTCCTAAGTAGTGGTGAGTGTTCAGAGTCCTAAATCCGAGTCCTATAGTGAGGTACCTCAGTCCTGAGTCCAGGTTGTGAACCTGAATCTTGTTGAGGACCAGACTTGGTGAGGTGTCAAGTGGGACTTGATGCATGTGGAGTCACTCTGACTGTTATGTTCGTGACACCATTGATGGTTATCTGTGCTGCTCGGCTTGTGCATCACAAGTGATGTGTTCAAGGTCTGGGAGGACTCGCTTCTGTGTTGTTAGCCGGCGTCTTCCACGACCTTCCTCAAGTCGAGGAGACGCCTGAACAGCTAGGCGGACAGCGCGCTTCGGATTCGTAGTCCTGACAGTCCCGGGTTCCATCCCCGGTGAGAGGCAGAGACAAATGGCCAAAGATGTGTCTTTCACCCTAATGCCCCCTGTTACCTAGCAGTAAATAGGTATCTGGGAGTTAGACAACTGCTACGGGCTCCTCCTAGGGGGGAGGGGGTGTAACAAAAAAGAGGGCTAGTCGAGGACGACGCCGGGCGCGCGGGACGCTAAGCCCGAAATCATCCAATCCTCAAGATAACCTTCACGTAACAAAACCAGAGAGAGACATTAATCACTATGGTATCTTTCAAAGTAAAATGGTGAGTTTCTCCAAATTTTCGCTTCGTAAATTATTCTATACTGGAGGTAAATTGAACGAGGGATGACATTGGGTTTGTTTACAACATGTCTGTGGATGGTAAAGCGAGAAAGAGTATCATGCAATATATGGTACTCTGAGAATACATCTAAGAACAATAAGTGACCATATTCTTGCATCAGGGAAGACAAACACAACATGCACTCGAGAAAAGAAACAATGATACATGTTTAAAGGTAGTGTAGAGCAGACACACCAGTGCTTGAGGAAGGTGGGATGGGCAGACACACCAGTGCTTGAGGAAGGTGGGATGGGCAGACACACCAGTGCTTGAGGAAGGTGGGATGGGCAGACACACCAGTGCTTGAGGAAGGTGGGATGGACAGACACACCAGTGCTTGAGGAAGGTGGGATGGACAGACACACCAGTGCTTGAGGAAGGTGGGATGGCAGACACACCAGTGCTTGAGGAAGGTGGGATGGACAGACACACCAGTGCTTGAGGAAGGTGGGATGGACAGACACACCAGTGCTTGAGGAAGGTGGGATGGGCAGACACACCAGTGCTTGAGGAAGGTGGGATGGGCAGACACACCAGTGCTTGAGGAAGGTGGGATGGACAGACACGCCAGTGCTTGAGGAAGGTGGGATGGGTAGACACACCAGTGCTTGAGGAAGGTGGGATGGGCAGACACACCAGTGCTTGAGGAAGGTGGGATGGGCAGACACACCAGTGCTTGAGGAAGGTGGGATGGGCAGACAAGCCAGTGCTTGAGGAAGGTGGGATGGGCAGACACACCAGTGCTTGAGGAAGGTGGGATGGACAGACACACCAGTGCTTGAGGAAGTGGCACATGTCAATGAGCCAGGAAGTGCAACATGCAACACGTTGCCAGAGGCTTGATAACATCCTTTATCAATGTCAAAAACTATTTTAATATTTAAGGTTTATCTGTTATATATTTGCCATTAATAATGTACTTCATCAGGATCTTGTTGAAGGCAGCTATAGAAAACACGAAATAGTGAATGAATGCCAAGGTTATAAAGGAAACTTTGTTTACAATTAATCTATATATAACCGCGAGGTCTGCGTTATTTCGTACATGTAAATAATGCTTATTACATAATTATTCTGATGGGTCAACGTCTAAATAATAATGCCTTAAGACCTTATACAGCATCTAACACTTGTTTATTAACCGCCCGCAGCCGGGAAATGCGACCTTGGCTTGCAGACGGACTGACTGCTGAGACCTGGCAACTGGTCATCTTAGGGGGTATATAAGTCAATGTGTATTATTGCTCCTCACACACTCAGCCAAGTAGTCGGTTATCCAGCCTCACTATCTCTTCCTTAAGGTATAGTAGCAATACTTAATACTGTTAGTTGTTCTATTACATCAATATGGCTCTTCTTGAATTATAACTAATATTTCAAGTCATAGCTCAATTGACAATATATTTAAGAAACATCGGTATTTATATGAATGTGTTTACTTTGCAGTGATCTATCAGCCCAGTGCATCAACCCAAGATGAACTTCCTCCGTGCCTTGGTAGTGCTCCTGGTCGTGGTGGTCTCCCTGGCCACGGTCACCAACGCTAGTCCATTATTCGGTCTTTTTGGTGGTCGTCGAGGTCGAGGTGGTCGTTCACGTTCTAGGTCTTCCGGTGTCGGAACCCGGGAGGTCCCAGACCCCTACGCCTACGCCGCCCCACAATTCGCCGGTGCCTTCCCTGTATTCCCCAACTTCGTCACTGGAGTTGGTCGTTGAAACATTCCTGAGAACATCGTGTTTCTCTACGATGTATCAACTGCATAAGTCACTGTGCCGTACGGTGTTCTCTTGACTGAGACTCCGACGAGGCATTAAGGCGCCAACCAGGCCGTCTTAGGCCGCCACTACATGGCACCTGGTCTAGGGGTACCTAGGCCTCCACATGCTTCACCCTGGTGAGTGTGAGTGCCAGATGGCCCCACATACCTCATCAACCTGATGAGTGTCAGTGAGTGCCAAATGGCTCCGTTTATGGAGGTACTACACCCCGAGACCAACCTTCCCCACAGGCCGGAAGTGTTGCAGAGTCGAGAGAAAAATCTACAGATTGTCTCCTGACTGGTGACGAAATCCGACAAATTTTGGCTGTTTATTGAGTTTAGTCACAAGACGTGAGAAGTCGCCCAGTGCGAGTCTTTCGTGTGGCTCATCATCATGTGTGTTCCTGAGAGTGTTTTGCTGCGAGTAGACCCAAGTCTGGCTCCCAGCTGACAGTTCACAGCTGCGAGTAGACCCAAGTCTGGCTTCCAGCTGACAGTTCACAGCTGCGAGTAGACCCAAGTCTGGCTCCCAGCTGACAGTTCACAGCTGCGAGTAGACCCAAGTCTGGCTCTCAGTTGACAGTGCAGAGCTGTAACCGGACATACGTCTGGCTACCAGCTGGCTACTTCAAGCAATGCTTGAAATTTACTTTTATCTGTGATAATTACTTTTCTAACAACATAGAATAATAAATTAGGCTTTGCTGTTAATAAGAAATAACACTTAATCTTGTAATCTAAATCTTGCAAATGTATAATAAATATTTTTGTACACAAATCACAAATCCCATTTTATATTTATCCTTCATAAGACCATAATAGCTAGGGATATATATATACATAGAACGGTATATCCCATTACTCGTGTCGAGTACATACCCCATTAACAGTGTCGAGTATATACACTGAGAGTTTACTTTAATTCTGCTCCATGTCTTGGACAAAAGTATGCGGGTTGGTGGCCGTAATAACCTCCTAATGACAGAATGACCTAAAGCCCAACTCCAATCCAATCAACCATTGACCTTACAGATCGAGCGTCAAATGGCTGACAAAATTTACCAAGAATGAAAGTATGTGAGCAATGTCACATACAGCTGTGTAGGGAAACAAACGATGGTGGTATGGATGATGTTCGTCACGCACAAACAGTCAGGTTTGACACACAAACCTGTGACGCACGTGTGACTACCATAATAGTTGGTGGCCAGACACAGCTGGGTCTGGCCACCAACTATTAGGTGGCCGTATCAACTCGACACTCGCGTCATTTTCACAGAGGGATCCCAGCAAGCCATTAAAGTTCTTTCTGTCTTTAACAGTGTATGGGTATAGACACCCATGTGCTTGAGGTAGATTGGATGGGTAGACACCCCAGTGCTTGAGGAACATGGGACGGGTAGACACCCCAGTGCTTGAGGAAGGTGGGATGGGCAGATACGCCAGTGCTTGAGGAACATGGGACGGGTAGACACCCCAGTGCTTGAGGAAGGTGGGATTAGCAGACACCCCAGTGTTTGAGGAACATGGGATGGGCAGACACACCAGTGCTTGAGGAACATGGGATAGGCAGACACACCAGTGCTTGAGGAAGGTGGGATGGACAGACACACCAGTGCTTGAGGAAGGTGGGATGGGCAGACACACCAGTGCTTGAGGAAGGTGGGATGGGTAGACACACCAGTGCTTGAGGAAGGTGGGATGGGTAGACACACCAGTGCTTGAGGAAGGTGGGATGGGTAGACACACCAGTGCTTGAGGAAGGTGGGATGGACAGACACACCAGTGCTTAAGGAAGGTGGGATGGGCAGACACGCCAGTGCTTGAGGAAGGTGGGATGGACAGACACACCAGTGCTTGAGGAAGGTGGGATGGGTAGACACACCAGTGCTTGAGGAAGGTGGGATGGACAGACACACCAATGCTTGAGGAAGGTGGGATGGACAGACACACCAGTGCTTGAGGAAGGTGGGATGGACAGACACACCAGTGCTTGAGGAAGGTGGGATGGACAGACACACCAGTGCTTGAGGAAGGTGGGATGGACAGACACACCAGTGCTTGAGGAAGGTGGGATGGACAGACACACCAGTGCTTGAGGAAGGTGGGATGGGCAGACACACCAGTGCTTGAGGAAGGTGGGATGGGCAGACACACCAATGCTTGAGGAAGGTGGGATGGACAGACACACCAGTGCTTGAGGAAGGTGGGATGGACAGACACACCAGTGCTTGAGGAAGGTGGGATGGGCAGACACACCAGTGCTTGAGGAAGGTGGGATGGGCAGACACGCCAGTGCTTGAGGAAGGTGGGATGGACAGACACACCAGTGCTTGAGGAAGGTGGGATGGGTAGACACACCAGTGCTTGAGGAAGGTGGGATGGACAGACACACCAATGCTTGAGGAAGTGGCACATGTCAATTAGCCAGGAAGTGCAACATGCAAACACGTTGCCAGAGGCTTGATGACATACTTTATCCATAACCAAAACTATTTTAAAATTTAAGGTTTATCTGTTATCTATTTACCATTAATAATGTACTTCATCAGGATATTGTTGAAGACAGCTATAGAAAACACGAAATAGTGAATGAATGCCAAGGTTATGAAGGAAACTTTGTTTACAAATAATCTATATATATCCGCGAGGTCTACGTTATTTCGTACATATAAATAATGCTTGTTATTTAATTATTCTGTTGGGTCAACGTCTAAATATTAATGCCTTAAGACCTTATAGAGCCCCTAACACTTGTTTACTAACCGACCAATTCAATTTCTTTCTTTATTATGCACCCCATACCCATCCGTGGGCGGTGGTGTAAAGGATTACAGAGGCACATAATCGGTTCAGGAACTGAACCCTCTAGTTCGTTTAGCTAAGCAAATAACAATTTTTGATGCTAGTTACAAATTATTAATGTTATATATAAATGTACACATTCTCATACATACATGTACATATATATATATATATATATATATATATAATATATATATATATAATATATATATATATATATATATATATATATATATATGCAATTGACGATCACAAAACACTGATCATTTTATGCGGAAAATCCACAGAGAAAAATGAAAGGAGGTAACGTTTCGACTTTGTTAAAGCCTTTGTCAAACCAGACTGACCAAAGTCTGGTTGACAAAGGCTTTAACAAAGTCGAAACGTTACCTCCTTTCATTTTTCTCTGTGGATTTTCCGCATATATATATATATATGTATATATATATATATATATATATATATATATATATATATATATATATATATATATATATGCAAACAAGCCTGAATGGTCCCCAGGACTAGATACAACTGAAAACTCACACCCCAGAAGTGACTCGAACCCATACTCCCAGGAGCAACGCAACTGGTATGTACAGGGATGCCTTAAACCACTTGACCATCACGACCGGACATAAGGAAGTGATAGCCTGAGCTATTTGAACCACTTCCCCGCCGGCACCTGGATGGTTATCTTGGGCATAGCATTTTATCAAATCACCTCATTTTTTGGGGCAACACGTGAGGAACACAAAGAGTTTTCAGTTGTATCTAGTCCTGGGGACCATTCAGGCTTGTTTGCATTTGTGTTCCTCACGTGTTGCCCCAAAAAATGAGGTGATTTGATAAAATGCTATGCCCAAGATAACCATCCAGGTGCCGGCGGGGAAGTGGTTCAAATAGCTCAGGCTATCACTTCCTTATGTCCGGTCGTGATGGTCAAGTGGTTTAAGGCATCCCTGTACATACCAGTTGCGTTGCTCCTGGGAGTATGGGTTCGAGTCACTTCTGGGGTGTGAGTTTTCAGTTGTATCTAGTCCTGGGGACCATTCAGGCTTGTTTGCATTTGTGTTCCTCACGTGTTGCCCCAAAAAATGAGGTGATTTGATAAAATGCTATGCCCAAGATAACCATCCAGGTGCCGGCGGGGAAGTGGTTCAAATAGCTCAGGCTATCACTTCCTTATGTCCGGTCGTGATGGTCAAGTGGTTTAAGGCATCCCTGTACATACCAGTTGCGTTGCTCCTGGGAGTATGGGTTCGAGTCACTTCTGGGGTGTGAGTTTTCAGTTGTATCTAGTCCTGGGGACCATTCAGGCTTGTTTGCATTTGTGTTCCTCACGTGTTGCCCCAAAAAATGAGGTGATTTGATAAAATGCTATGCCCAAGATAACCATCCAGGTGCCGGCGGGGAAGTGGTTCAAATAGCTCAGGCTATCACTTCCTTATGTCCGGTCGTGATGGTCAAGTGGTTTAAGGCATCCCTGTACATACCAGTTGCGTTGCTCCTGGGAGTATGGGTTCGAGTCACTTCTGGGGTGTGAGTTTTCAGTTGTATCTAGTCCTGGGGACCATTCAGGCTTGTTTGCATTTGTGTTCCTCACGTGTTGCCCCAAAAATGAGGTGATTTGATAAAATGCTATGCCCAAGATAACCATCCAGGTGCCGGCGGGGAAGTGGTTCAAATAGCTCAGGCTATCACTTCCTTATGTCCGGTCGTGATGGTCAAGTGGTTTAAGGCATCCCTGTACATACCAGTTGCGTTGCTCCTGGGAGTATGGGTTCGAGTCACTTCTGGGGTGTGAGTTTTCAGATATATATATATATATATTATATATATATATATATATATATATATATATATATATATATATATATATATACGTATACATATATACATACACATACATATTTAATCACCCACACAAGTACACACATCAATAATCTTTTGTGTCACAAGTGATTCAACAAGAGGTTCACAACAGTCACTATACATCTATGGCGAGTCACACAGTTACTAGTCTTGCTCCACACCCACCCAACTGGGCGGCAGCTTTACAGTCATGTGCATGCATTACCTACAGTAAGCAAATTTTGGATACTTCGCTAAGATTTCGGGCAGCACATCATTATGAATGAAGTACTTACACATTTCTTGGACACTATTGATGGTGTTATCTCTAAATTCCGCGATTTTTTCACATTCCATTATATAATGCAGCAAAGTATGCGAATAGTTCTGCTGACAGAGTTTACATTTAGTCAAATCTACATCAGCAGATGTTACAAATTCCCAGAGGTACTTGTAGCCGAGCCTAAGCCTAGCAGTGGTAGAAGCTGGAAAATGCGACCTTGGCTTGCAGACGGACTGACTGCTGAGACCTGGCAACTGGTCATCTTAGGGGGTATATAAGGCAATGTGTATTATTGCTCCTCACACACTCAGCCAAGTAGTCGGTTATCCAGCCTCACTATCTCTTCCTTAAGGTATAGTAGCAATACCTAGTACTGTTAGTTGTTCTATTATATCAATATAGTTCTTCTTGAATTATTCCTAATATTTCAAGAAATAGCTCAAAAGACAATTAGTTTAAGAAACATCGGTATTTATATGAATGTTTATTTTGCAGTGATCTATCAGCCCAGTGCATCAACCCAAGATGAACTTCCTCCGTGCCTTGGTAGTGCTCCTGGTCGTGGTGGTCTCCCTGGCCACGGTCACCAACGCTAGTCCATTATTTGGTCTTTTTGGTGGTCGTCGAGGTCGAGGTGGTCGTTCACGTTCTAGGTCTTCCGGTGTCGGAACCCGGGAGGTCCCAGACCCCTACGCCTACGCCGCCCCACAATTCGCCGGTGCCTTCCCTGTATTCCCCAACTTCGTCACTGGAGTTGGTCGTTGAAACATTCCTGAGAACATCGTGTTTCTCTACGATATATCAACTGCATAAGTCACTGTGCCGTACGGTGTTCTCTTGACTGAGACTCCGACGAGGCATTAAGGCGCCAACCAGGCCGTCTTAGGCCGCCACTACATGGCACCTGGTCTAGGGGTACCTAGGCCTCCACATGCTTCACCCTGGTGAGTGTGAGTGCCAGATGGCCCCACATACCTCATCAACCTGATGAGTGTCAGTGAGTGCCAAATGGCTCCGTTTATGGAGGTACTACACCCCGAGACCAACCTTCCCCACAGGCCGGAAGTGTTGCAGAGTCGAGAGAAAATCTGCAGATTGTCTCCTGACTGGTGACGAAATCCGACAAATTTTGGCTGTTTATTGAGTTTAGTCACGAGACGTGAGAAGTCGCCCAGTGCGAGTCTTTCGTGTGGCTCATCATCATGTGTGTTCCTGAGAGTGTTTTGCTGCGAGTAGACCCAAGTCTGGCTCCCAGCTGACAGTTCACAGCTGCGAGTAGACCCAAGTCTGGCTCCCAGCTGACAGTTCACAGCTGCGAGTAGACCCAAGTCTGGCTCCCCGCTGACAGTTCACAGCTGCGAGTAGACCCAAGTCTGGCTCCAAGCTGACAGTTCACAGCTGCGAGTAGACCCAAGTCTGGCTCCCAGCTGACAGTTCACAGCTGCGAGTAGACCCAAGTCTGGCTCCCCGCTGACAGTTCACAGCTGCGAGTAGACCCAAGTCTGGCTCCCAGCTGACAGTTCACAGCTGCGAGTAGACCCAAGTCTGGCTCTCAGTTGACAGTGCAGAGCTGTGCCCGGACATACGTCTGGCTACCAGCTGGCTACTTCAAGCAATGCTTGAAATTTACTTTTATCTGTGATAAATACTTTTCTAACAACATAGAATAATAAGTTAGGCTTTGCTGTTAATAAGAAATAACACTTAATCTTGTAATCTAAATCTTGCAAATGAATAATAAATATTTTTGTACACAAATCACAAATCCCATTTTATTTTATCCTTCATAGGACCATAATAGCTAGGGATATATATATATATATATATATATATATATATATATATATATATATATATATATATATATATATATATATACATAGAACGGTATACCCCATTACTCGTGTCGAGTACATACCCCATTAACAGTGTCGAGTATATCCTGAGAGTTTACTTTAGTTCTGCTCCATGTCTTGGACAAAAGTATGCGGGTTAGTGACCGTAATAACCTTCCTAATGACAGAATGACCTAAAGCCGAACTCCAATCCAATCTACCATTGACCTTAGAGGTCGAGCGTAAAATGGCTGACAAAATTTACCAAGAATGAAAGTATGTGAGCAATGTGATACACAGCTGTGTAGGGAAACAAACGAAGGTGGTATGGAGGATGTTCGTCACGCACAAACAGTCAGGTTTGACGCACAAACTTGTGACGCACAAACATGTGACGCACGTGTGACTGCCATAATAGTTGGTGGCCAGACACAGCTGGGTCTGACCACCAACTATTGGGTGGCCGTACCAACTCGACACTCGCGCCATTTTCACAGAGAGATTTCAGCA
The DNA here is from genome assembly GCA_020271785.1 of Procambarus virginalis. Lineage (NCBI taxonomy): Eukaryota > Metazoa > Arthropoda > Malacostraca > Decapoda > Cambaridae > Procambarus > Procambarus virginalis. The sequence goes on from WNGS01001855.1 coordinate 9,899, forward strand.
AGCCATTAAAGTTCTTTCTGTCTTTAACAGTGTATCGGTATAGATACCCCAGTGCTTGAGGAAGGTGGGATGGGCAGACACCCCAGTGCTTGAGGAAGGTGGGATGGGAAGACACACCAGTGCTTGAGGAAGGTGGGATGGGCAGACACACCAGTGCTTGAGGAAGGTGGGATGGGAAGACACACCAGTGCTTGAGGAAGGTGGGATGGACAGACACACCAGTGCTTGAGGAAGGTGGGATGGACAGACACACCAGTGCTTGAGGAAGGTGGGATGGGCAGACACGCCAGTGCTTGAGGAAGGTGGGATGGACAGACACACCAGTGCTTGAGGAAGGTGGGATGGGCAGACACACCAGTGCTTGAGGAAGGTGGGATGGACAGACACACCAGTGCTTGAGGAAGGTGGGATGGACAGACACACCAGTGCTTGAGGAAGGTGGGATGGGCAGACACGCCAGTGCTTGAGGAAGGTGGGATGGACAGACACACCAGTGCTTGAGGAAGGTGGGATGGGCAGACACACCAGTGCTTGAGGAAGGTGGGATGGGCAGACACGCCAGTGCTTGAGGAAGGTGGGATGGGCAGACACGCCAGTGCTTGAGGAAGGTGGGATGGGCAGACACACCAGTGCTTGAGGAAGGTGGGATGGGCAGACACGCCAGTGCTTGAGGAAGGTGGGATGGGCAGACACACCAGTGCTTGAGGAAGTGGCACATGTCAATGAGCCAGGAAGTGCAACATGCCAACACGTTGCCAGAGGCTTGATAACATCCTTTATCAATTTCAAAAACTATTTTAATATTTAAGGGTTTTCTGTTATATATTTGCCATTAATAATGTACTTCATCAGGATCTTGTTGAAGGCAGCTATAGAAAACACGAAATAGTGAATGAATGCCAAGGTTATAAAGGAAACTTTGTTTACAATTAATCTATATATAACCGCGAGGTCTGCGTTATTTCGTACATGTAAATAATGCTTATTACATAATTATTCTGATGGGTCAACGTCTAAATAATAATGCCTTAAGACCTTATACAGCATCTAACACTTGTTTATTAACCGCCCGCAGCCGGGAAATGCGACCTTGGCTTGCAGACGGACTGACTGCTGAGACCTGGCAACTGGTCATCTTAGGGGGTATATAAGTCAATGTGTATTATTGCTCCTCACACACTCAGCCAAGTAGTCGGTTATCCAGCCTCACTATCTCTTCCTTAAGGTATAGTAGCAATACTTAATACTGTTAGTTGTTCTATTACATCAATATAGTTCTTCTTGAATTATACCTAATATTTCAAGTCATAGCTCAATTGACAATATATTTAAGAAACATCGGTATTTATATGAATGTTTACTTTGCAGTGATCTATCAGCCAAGTGCATCAGCCCAAGATGAACTTCCTCCGTGCCTTGGTAGTGCTCCTGGTCGTGGTGGTCTCTCTGGCCACGGTCACCAACGCTAGTCCATTATTTGGTCTTTTTGGTGGTCGTCGAGGTCGAGGTGGTCGTTCACGCTCTAGGTCTTCCGGTGTCGGAACCCGAGAGGTCCCAGACCCCTACGCCTACGCCGCCCCACAATTCGCCGGTGCCTTCCCTGTATTCCCCAACTTCGTCACTGGAGTTGGTCGTTGAAACATTCCTGAGAACATCGTGTTTCTCTACGATGTATCAACTGCATAAGTCACTGTGCCGTACGGTGTTCTCTTGACTGAGACTCCGACGAGGCATTAAGGCGCCAACCAGGCCGTCTTAGGCCGCCACTACATGGCACCTGGTCTAGGGGTACCTAGGCCTCCACATGATTCACCCTGGTGAGTGTGAGTGCCAGATGGCCCCACATACCTCATCAACCTGATGAGTGTCNGAGAGATAGGTTTAGTGATATATATAGATATTAGTGTGCCTATTGATATTGTAGGAGTAGGTTAACACAAGTTTATTAACTACTACCTGGTGAAGCCCTTGTGGCGTGTGTGGCCGAGCCGGAATGACTGTACTCACCTTGTTGAGCTTGCGGGGGTTGAGCTCTGGCTCTTTGGTCCTGCCTCTCAACTGTCAATCAACTGGTGTACAGATTCCTGAGCCTACTGGGATCTATCATATCTACATTTGAAAATGTGTATGAAGTCTGCCTCCACCACATCACTGCCTAATGCATTCCATCTGTTAACTACTCTGACACTGAAAAAGTTCTTTCTAACCTCCCTGTGGCTCATTTGGGTACTCATTTTCCACCTTGTGTCTCCTTATTCGAGTACCCCCGTGTTAAGCAATTTATCTTTACATAGCCTGTCGGTTCCTCTTAGAATTTTGTAGGTGGTGATCATGACTCCACGAGCTCTCCTATCTTCCAGCAACGTTAGGTTCATTTCATGCAACCTTTCCTTGTAACTCATGCCTCTTAGTTCTGGGACTAGCCTAGTGACATACCTTTGAACTTTTTCCAGCTTAGTCCTGTGCTTGACAAGGTACGGGCTCCGTGCTGGGCCGCATACTCCAGGATTGGTCTTACATATGTGGTATATAAGGTTCTAAATGATTCCTTACACAGGTTCCTGAAGGCAGATCTGATGTTAGTCAGCCTCGCATACGCCGCCGATGTTATTCGCTTTATGTGGGCATCTGGAGACAGGTTTGGTGTGATATCAACTCCTAGATCATTCTCTCTGTCCGTTTCATGGAGGATTTCACCTCCAATTCGGTATCCTGGTTCTGGCCTCCTGTTTCCACTGCCTAGTTTCATTACCTTACATTTGCTCGGGTTGAACTGTAGTAGCCATTTGTTGGACCATTCATTCAGTTTGTCTAGATCATCTTATAGCCTCATACTATCTTCCTCTGTCTTAATCCTCCTCATAATTTTTTGCATCATCAGCAAACTTGAAGAGGAACGAGTCAATTCCCTCTGGGAGAACATTCACATATATCAGAAAGAGTATAGATCCAAGGACAGTGTGTCTATGTGGATGGAAGTCGCACGAAAAAGGGGGCAGGGATCCCTTTAAACTCGCCCAGCTGATTCGAGAGGCCAGCAGCGTCCAGAGGAACGCTGCTGTCATCATATTGTATATATTCTATATCCATTTTGTTTATTTGTGTCATGTAGACTTTTCTTCAGTAAATCTTGTTAATTTTATCTATGATTTTCTGTAAGCCCTCCATCTCATTTGAGCAATATTACGGAAAAGTGATACTAGATTACACCACACTAACATTAATAGTAATTGAAGGAAACCCTGAGGGCAACACAGTATCAATCTGAATCAAATTTCTGGGACGCTAAGATGAATTACCCAGCTGGCGACCAACGAGAAGAGGGAGAAGAATTCAGTTAGTTCATGTCTCGGTGGGCAGGCCCGGTGGAGGTGCTTCACTCGGTGAGATCGAGGACCCGCAGTGTGAGCTGGGCCTTCTCCTCCCCCTTGGGTCCATGGTCAAGCAGTGGACAGAGACCGGACTTGAGGCAAGACTTGGAGAGCTCCCTGGGTGGATAGTGGCACCCGAGTAGAGGGGAGCGAAGACCTGCGGCGAGGAATTACAGTATCATTAACATAGTGCCTCCATTGTGTGTCTGTAACTCCGTCACACAAGGCCAAAGGTGAGCGACACCTGACACGTAACTAGTATCTCCCTCACTGTAACCATCTTAGCTACACACAGTATTCATCACTGCAACCATAATTTTTTTATTTAATTTAGCCCTAAGGGGTGAGTCCATCAACTTAGGCTAGACGGTAGAGCGACAGTCTCGCTTCATGCAGGTCAGCGTTCAATCCCCGACCTTCCAAGTGGTTGGGCACCATTCCTTACCCACTATCCCATTCCAAATCCTTATCGTGATCCCTTCCAAGTGCTATATAGTCGTGATGGCTTGACACTTTTCCCTGATGATTCCCTCCTTCCCTCCCAAGGGGCGAATTTATTGGGCAGCATCACTCATCTTGTGAGGGAACACACTGCCATAGTGACCGGGGGCCTGACGATTGAGAGGACAGTGCTCGGGATTCGTAGTCACAGGATCCGGAGATCGATCCCCGCTGAAGGTGGAATCAAATGGGCAGAGTTTTTTTACCCTGATGCAACTGTTCACGTAGCCGTAAATAGGTGCCTGGAAGTTAGACGGCTGCTATGGGGTTGCTTCCTGTGGGTGTGTGTGTGTATGTGCGTGTGTATGTGGAGAAAAAAAAACAGTTGATTGATTGACAGTGCAGAGGTGGGCCCAAAAAGCCAGATCTCAACCCCGATAAACACAACTAGGTGAATACAGTATTGGGCAGTGCCTGTGGGGAACTGACCTGTGAGATTTATATTTATTTAATTTATATTACTTTATATAGAATTTATATTTTACATTAACTTATATTTTTCGATAGCAAACTGTTGTTTGAAGTGGACTGTATTTCTTAAAATGTCTCACAAATCACTTCCTTACACATTTTGGGGGGTTTTCTGGTTTATGTATGTAGCCAACAATGTAAATTATTGGTTAGTAGATATTCACTACAATATTAGACTTCATATTATTAACTAAAATGGGAGGGCCTTATCTTATATGACTGATTTTAGCCTGGACAACCAGATATGACACAGATGAACACAGACAAATATTCCTCTCTTTGCGTGTGGCTGCCTTCACCCCTATGCACTGGTTGTGCCAGATGAATGCTAATTCTTCTTCTTCTGTTACATCTGTCAAAGAACACTCACAAATAAGAACAGTAATCCTAATATGACAGCTATATGAAGGAAATATTGCCTATTTAAATAAAGAGATAAGAATATTGCTCACCCTGGTTTGTGTCTTTATTCGTGTCCTAACCGGAATAATCCTATCTACCTAACATTGCTGGCCAGAAATGACTAGATAAATCGATTTTGGTATTGATAATTAAGTTGATTCAAGGGAAATATTTTTATGATGTTTACAGTCCCGAGGCCAAAGTATTATGAATAATTCCCAACAGAATTAGCTGGTGAAAATAATAGCGACGTGGCTTGATATCTTTCGTTTTCTGTTGAAGGAAACTTCAACTGTGCTTTATTTTCTATGTGTGAATAAACACTATTTAAAGGGTTAATTTGTTATTTACACAACAGCAGCAATAGTAGTACTAGTAGGCATCCATCAATCTCAGGAGACTATGGAGTTGCGCTCTGGTTGTCGGCCTGGAGTGACCTCTCCAGGGAACAAAGCCAGGGTAGGTTGATACGGGGGAGAAACTGTTACCCATGCAGCAGGTCCCCCCCCCCCGTCTTCACGGTGCCGAAAGTCTCCAATGGAAAGGCAAACGCCAATACGATTGGTTCCAGCGCCGTCGCAGGAACTGTGAGTTTTGGAGTTGACCTCGAAGTTGGTGAAAGAAGGCTCTGGGAGTCCAAACCCGGAGACCGCCAAGGTCGCGGCTGGAGAAGAACCACCCCATCAAGGGCATGAACGACCCAAGCCTCCTGAAAGACCTTGGGCCGCACGACCCCAGGGAGGTGGACGTCCCGGTAACGCACCTACGGGTTCCAGACAGAGATCGTCACAGCCCTCTTTCACCCGAGGCCGGCTTCCTTCAAGACCAAGCAAAAAAAAGAGTGATAATTATTAATTAATGATATTATTATTAGGAGTAGAAGTAGTAGGCATCCATCAGTCTCAGGAGACTGATGGATGCCTACTATTATTATTATTGCCTACTAATTAGTAGGCAATAATTATTAGTAGTAGGCATCCATCAGTCTCAGGAGACTGATGGATGCCTACTAATTATTATTATTATAATAATAATTATAATAATGATTGTTGTATTAATCTACCCTTAAAACAATATTGAATAATGTCCTCTCCTAATAGAATTAGGGGAGGACATGATCACCACATACAAGATTCTCAGGAATTGATAGGGTAAATAAAGACAGACTATTTAACAAAAGGGGCACATGCACTAAGGGACACAGGTGGAAATTGAGTGCCCAAATGAGCCATAGAGACATTAGAAAAAAAATTTCACTGTCAGAGTAGTAGACAAATGGAATGCATTAGGAAGTGATGTGGTGGACTCCACATTGTTTAGGTGAATTGATTCACCTCAATGAATTCACAATGAATTTATTGATAGGTGAAGAGATGTTGACTCCATACACAGTTTCAAGGGTAGATATGATATAGCCCAATAGGGTCAGGAACCTGTACACCAGTTGACTGACAGTTGACAGGCGGGACCAAAGAACTAGAGCTCAACCCCCCGCAAGCACAGCTAAGTAAGTACAATTAGGTAAGTACACCGCCATAGTGACAGTTTTGGGCAACGTCACTCATCCTGTGAGTGAACATACCGTCATAGTGACAGTATTTGGCAGCGTCACTCATCCTGTGAGTGAACATACTGCTAAAGTGACAGCACTGGGCAGCGTTACTCTACCTGTGAGTGAACACACCACCATAGTGACAGTACTGAGCAGCGTCACTTATCCTGTGAGTGAACACACCTCCATAGTGACAGTATTGAGCAGCGTCACTCATCCTGTGAGTGAATATACCGCTATAGTGACAGTATTGAACCATGTCAGGTCAAGAATATTAACATTGTTAACCCTAAAAATCTTACGTTATCTTACGGGTGCAAAATGGGGGAATCTCTTAATAACAGTATCTATATTTGTCAAATATTATTTTCCTAACTCAAACAATGTGGGGTTTATTATGTGTGACGGTGTTCCCCCCCTTCTAATTCTCCCACGCCTGCTGTAAGAGTCATGTCCACTATTTCCGAGCGTTCTCTACATTGCAGGCATCAATTGAACATATGTGGGAGTGAGTAGTATTCTCGAAGAGCCGAGAAATTTGTGAAAGAAGAACATTTTGGCCTGTGGGATAGGCCCTTTAGGGAGCCAAAATGGCACTGGCGAGTCTGTTCTCCCGCCAAAACTGTGTGACGTCAGTGTCGCCAGATTGGTCACCGTCAGCGACGTGGCACTGGGAGCCAATGAAAACCGACTTTGGAAAATGTGACGTCACATAGGAAGGGGGAGTCCAGCCATGGTGGCGCCTTAGCGCTATCAGTCTTTCACGGCACGTCCGAGAGGCAGGACGTGCGATCGATCATCCTGTCAGAGCGACGGATTTACCGAACTCAGGTGGATGTAAGTGTCTCCAGTTGTTAGCGCGCACTCTGTGAGGTCTTCCTGCAACCCAGATGTGGCTCAGATAAGGAATTGACAGAATATTGAGCAACAAGTGCTCCGGAACAGGTGCGTTGCAAGAAGTGGGCCAGGCATCGTCGTGTGTGACGTCCTTGGCAGTTCACCAGTATAAGAGACAGCTTAGTGGCCGGGCCAATCCACCGTGAGTGAATCGAGTTGACCACCTTGTCAACTTGGTTGAACGTGTGATCGACGATCCTGTCAAGTTTGACAGTAACCATACCTTTGTGGAACCCTACGAGTCAACAGTTGGATGCAAGCACGTCGAGAAGTCTTCCCAAATACCTAGTAACATATCTAGACGACGAGGGAATTGACAGTGAAGTGAGCTTCAAGTGCTCTGAAGTCGGGTGCTGTGCGTGTGGAGCTTAAGCAGTATCGTCTGGGACGGCTGATAACTTCACAGTGACTTTGTAGTGGTGAGAGGCAGTTCCTCTGGGAGTACAGTGACAAGGGACTATTGGGAAACGTGCGACGACCGCCGAGACGTAGGCTGGCTGCCGTAGTTGGGAGGAAAGTTGATGGCCAGGAGACCGACTTCAACCCGACGACGTACTGTAGGGGAAGAAGCACGGACCTGCAGTGTACAGAAAGCGGCGAGACGCGAAAATCCTAAGGCGTGGGCTTGTGTTTCTGGAGGGTGTACGAGGCGAGAGCCTGGACCAGGAGCTACAACCCAACTGTCATCCTAGGATAGGTGAAGTAGGTGTTTACAGTTACCCTCCCATTTCCCCTTTAGTTAGCTATATATATACTTGTCAGAATATTTTATATGTCGTGAGCAAGTCTCACTTGAGCCTAAGTCACAGAGAGCACAGTGTGTGGTGAGGCTACCCAGAGCGCTCACAGTATCAGTTTACATATATATCTATGTGTGGGTGTGTGCAAGCACCAAGATTCATCCAGGAATTTACTGTGACTATTATTAATTTCCTGTGATTATTATTATTATATATGGTAGTAAACCAGATATTGGTGTTAGGCTATGAGCCTAGAATTTATTGATATAAAGGCCTGTGTATTGATCTCCATGTGCAGGCGAAGAGTCACAATAACGGGCTGAAGTATGTGACCAGACCACACACTAGAATTGAAGGGACGACGACGTTTCGGTCCGTCCTGGACCATTCTCAAGTCGCTTGTGATGAGGAGGTAGAGAACGGGAAATAAATAGGGAAGAGAGAGGTGAGGAGGAAAGTAAGGTGTAGAGAATAGTAGTAATAATGAGAACTGCAGAAGGCCTATTGGCCCATACGAGGCAGCTCCCATTATAACCACCGAAGGAAAGGTAATAGGAATAAGCAGAGGATAGCAAGGGAGCGTAGGAGAAGACATGAATAGAAAAAGGGGAGAAGAGAGAAGAAAAGGAAAGAGAGAAGAAAGATAATGGAAGGGGTAAGCTTATGTTAAGTCACGTTGTTAGAAAGATTAGAGCATTTGAGTATGTACTGTGAAAGGGAAGAGTCCACAGCAACAAAGCCAGGACTCAAGTCATGTTGGGTACATTGTGTATAAGAGCCGATTCTACAAGACGGCGTCTGTGAAGAGTAGAGGCAGGAAGGAAAGATATTTGGAGGAAGACCAATCAATGGGATGATTAGAATCCTTCACATGGCAGAAGAGAGCATTGTTAGTGTCTGCAGACTTAACACTTTCTTTGTGTTCTTTAAGTCTGTCATTCAGTGCACGGCCAGTTTCGCAAAGTATTGGAGAGGACAAGAAGAACAGGAAATAGAGTAGACACCAGCAGCATTAGAAGCAGGGAGCAGTGTGAACTAGATTGCTACGAAGTGTGTTTAGTTTGTCGAAAGGCGAGTTTAATGCAAGANAGAGAGAGAGAGAGAGAGAGAGACCTACCTTTTCCCCAAGTATCGACATCACCACGCTTCTCCACCCAGTACCGTCACACTACACCTCTCCACCACAGTATCGTCACCACTACACCTCTCCACCACAGTACCGTCACCACTACACCTCTCCACCACAGTACCGTCACCACTACACCTCTCCACCACAGTACCGTCACCACTACACCTCTCCACCACAGTACCGTCACCACTACACCTCTCCACACAGTACCGTCACCACTACACCTCTCCTAAACAGTACCGTCACCACTACACCTCTCCACCACAGTACCGTCACCACTACACCTCTCCACACAGTACCGTCACCACTACACCTCTCCACCACAGTACCGTCACCACTACACCTCTCCACCACAGTACCGTCACCACTACACCTCTCCACCACAGTACCGTCACCACTACACCTCTCCACCACAGTACCGTCACCACTACACCTCTCCACCACAGTACCGTCACCACTACACCTCTCCACCACAGTACCGTCACCACTACACCTCTCCACCACAGTACCGTCACCACTACACCTCTCCACCACAGTACCGTCACCACTACACATCTCCACCACAGTACCGTCACCACTACACCTCTCACCACAGTACCGTCACCACTACACACCTCTCCACCACAGTACCGTCACCACTACACCTCTCCACCACAGTACCGTCACCACTACACCTCTCCACCACAGTACCGTCACCACTACCCTCTCCACCACAGTACGTCACCACTACACCTCTCCACCACAGTACCGTCACCACTACACCTCTCCACACAGTACCGTCACCACTACACCTCTCCACCACAGTACCGTCACCACTACACTACTCCACCAGTACCGTCACCACTACACCTCTCCACCACAGTACCGTCACCACTACACCTCTCCACAACAGTACCGTCACCACTACACCTCTCCACCACAGTACCGTCACCACTACCCTCTCCACCACAGTACCGTCACCACTACACCTCTCCACCACAGTACCGTCACCACTACACTCTCCACCACAGTACCGTCACCACTACACCTCTCCACCACAGTACCGTCACCACTACACCTCTCCTCCACAGTACCGTCACCACTACACCTCTCCACCACAGTACCGTCACCACTACACCTCTCCCCAACAGTACCGTCACCACTACACCTCTCCACCACAGTACGTCACCACTACACCTCTCCACCACAGTACCGTCACCACACCTCTCCACCACAGTACCGTCACCACTACACCTCTCCACCACAGTACCGTCACCACTACACCTCTCCACCACAGTACCGTCACCACTACACCTCTCCACCACAGTACCGTCACCACTACACCTCTCCACCACAGTACCGTCACCACTACACCTCTCCACCACAGTACCGTCACCACTACACCTCTCCACCACAGTACCGTCACCACTACACCTCTCCACCACAGTACCGTCACCACTACACCTCTCCACCACAGTACCGTCACCACTACAACTCTCCACCACAGTACCGTCACCACTACACCTCTCCACCACAGTACCGTCACCACTACCTCTCCACCACAGTACCGTCACCACTACAACTCTCCACCACAGTACCGTCACCACTACACCTCTCCACCACAGTACCGTCACCACTACACCTCTCCACCACAGTACCGTCACCACTACACCTCTCCACCACAGTACCGTCACCACTACACCTCTCCACCACAGTACCGTCACCACTACACCTCTCCACCACAGTACCGTCACCACTACACCTCTCCACCACAGTACCGTCACCACTACACCTCTCCACCACAGTACCGTCACCACTACACCTCTCCACCACAGTACCGTCACCACTACACCTCTCCACCACAGTACCGTCACCCACTACACCTCTCCACCACAGTACCGTCACCACTACACCTCTCCACCACAGTACCGTCACCACTACACCTCTCCACCACAGTACCGTCACCACTACACCTCTCCACCACAGTACCGTCACCACTACACCTCTCCACCACAGTACCGTCACCACTACACCTCTCCACCACAGTACCGTCACCACTACACCTCTCCACCACAGTACCGTCACCACTACACCTCTCCTCCACAGTACCGTCACCACTACACCTCTCCTCCACAGTACCGTCACCACTACTTCTCCACCACAGTACCGTCACCACTACACCTCTCCACCACAGTACCGTCACCACTACACCTCTCCACCACAGTACCGTCACCACTACACAACTCTCCACCACAGTACCGTCACCACACACCTCTCCACCACAGTACCGTCACCACTACACCTCTCCACCACAGTACCGTCACCACTACCCTCTCCACCACAGTACCGTCACCACTACACCTCTCTCCACAGTACCGTCACCACTACACCTCTCCACCACAGTACCGTCACCACTACACCTCTCCACCACAGTACCGTCACCACTACACTTCTCCACCACAGTACACAAACATTTTCTCATTTTCAAAACAAAACACAAAATGTGTTTTGAGAATGTGTAAAGACGAGTATAAAACGTGAGGTCCAAATG
>WNGS01001856.1:0-11420 GCA_020271785.1 Procambarus virginalis
CTACTCAGAGCTCACACCTCGCCACTCATAGCTCACTACTCAGGGCTCACTACTCACACCTCACCACTCAGGGCTCACACCTCACCACTCAGGGCTCACACCTCAATACTCAGGGCTCACACCTCACCACTCAGGCTCACACCTCACTACTCAGGGCTCACACCTCACCACTCATACCTCACCACTCAGGCTCACACCTCACCACTCAGGGCTCACACCTCACCACTCAGGGCTCACACCTCACTACTCAGGGCTCACACCTCACCACTCATACCTCACTCCTCAGGGTTCACACCTCACCACTCATGGCTCACTACTCAGGGCTCGCACCTCACTACTCGGGGCTCACACCTCACTACTCAGGGTTCACACCTCACTACTCACACCTCACCACTCAGGGCTCACACCTCACACCTCACCACTCAGGGTTCACACCCCACTACTCAGGGCTCACACCTCACCACTCAGGGCTCACACCTCACCACTCAGGGCTCACACCTCACCACTCAGGGCTCACACCTCACTACTCTGGGTTCACACCTCGCTACTCACACCTCACTACTCATGGCTCACACCTCACCACTCAGGGCTCACACCTCACTACTCAGGGCTCACACCTCACTACTCAGGGCTCATACCTCACCACTCAGTGCTCACACCTCACCACTCAGGGCTCACACCTCACCACTCAGGGCTCACACCTCACCACTCAGGGCTCAAACCTCACTACTCACACGTCACCACTCAGGGCTCACACCTCACCACTCAGGGCTCACACCTTACCACTCAGGGCTCACACCTTACCACTCAGGGCTCACACCTTACCACTCAGGGCTCACACCGCACTACTCAGGGCTCACACCTCACTACTTAGGGCTCACACCTCACTACTCAGGGCTCGCACCTCACCACTCAGGACTCACACCATACTACTCAGGGCTCACACCTCACCACTCAGGGCTCACACCTCACCACTCAGGGCTCACACCTTACCACTCAGGGCTCACACCTCACCACTTAGGGCTCACACCTCACTACTCAGGGCTCCCACCTTACCACTCAGGGCTCACACCTCACCACTCAGGGCTCACACCTCACCACTCAGGGCTCACACCTTACCACTCAGGGCTCACACCTTACCACTCAGGGCTCACACCGCACTACTCAGGGCTCACACCTCACTACTTAGGGCTCAGACCTCACCACTCGGGCTCACACCTCACCACTCAGGGCTCACACCTCACCACTCAATGCTCACACCTCACCACTCATGCTCACACCTCACTACTCAGGGCTCACACCTCACCACTCATACCTCACTACTCAGGGCTCACACCTCACTACTCAGGGCTCACACCTCACTACTCACACCTCACCACTCAGGGTTCACACCTCACCACTCAGGGTTCACACCTCACCACTCAGGGCTCACACCTCACTACTCAGGGCTCACACCTCACTACTCACACCTCACCACTCAGGGCTCACACCTCACCACTCAGGGCTCACACCTCACCACTCAGGGCTCACACCTCACTACTCAGGGCTCACACCTCACCACTCATACCTCACTACTCAGGGCTCACACCTCACCACTCATACCTCACTACTCAGGGTTCACACCTCACTACTCAGGTTCACACCTCACCACTCAGGGCCACACCTCACCACTCAGGGCTCACACCTCACCACTCGGGGCTCATACCTCACCAAACATACCTCACTACTCAGGGCTCACACCTCACTACTCAGGGCTCACACCTCACTACTCAGGGCTCACACCTCACTACTCAGGGCTCACACCTCACTACTCAGGGCTCACACCTCACTACTCAGGGCTCACACCTCACTACTCAGGGCTCACACCTCACTACTCAGGGCTCACACCTCACAACACAGGGCTCACACCTCACCACTCAGGGCTCACACCTCACCACTCAGGGCTCACACCTCACCACTCAGGGCTCACACCTCACCACTCAGGGCTCACACCTCACCACTCAGGGCTCACACCTCACTACTCCGGGCTCACACCTCACCACTCAGGGCTCACACCTCACCACTTAGGGCTCACACCTCACTACTCCGGGCTCACACCTCACCACTCAGGGCTCACACCTCACCACTTAGGGCTCACACCTCACCACTCAGGGCTCACACCTCACCACTTAGGGCTCACACCTCACTACACAGGGCTCGCACCTCACCACTCACACCTCACTACTCAGGGCTCACACCTTACCAGCCCAGCCTGGCCTCGGCCGGGCTTGGGGAGTAGAAGAACTCCCAGAACCCCATCAACCAGGTATCAACCAGGTACCACTCAGGGCTCACACCTCACCACTCAGGGCTCACACCTCACTACTCACACGTCACCACTCAGGCTCACACCTCACTACTTAGGGCTCACACCTCACTACTCAGGGCTCGCACCTCACCACTCAGGGCTCACACCTCACTACTCAGGCTCACACCTCACCACTCAGGGCTCACACCTTACCACTCAGGGCTCACACCTTACCACTCAGGGCTCACACCTCACCACTCAGGGCTCACACCTCACTACACAGGGCTCGCACCTCACCACTCACACCTCACTACTCAGGGCTCCCACCTTACCACTCAGGGCTCACACCTCACTACTCACACGTCACCACTCAGGGCTCATACCTCACTACTCCAGGCTCACACCTCACCACTCAGGGCTCACACCTCACCACTTAGGGCTCACACCTCACTACTCCGGGCTCACACCTCACCACTCAGGGCTCACACCTCACCACTTAGGGCTCACACCTCACTACACAGGGCTCGCACCTCACCACTCACACCTCACTACTCAGGGCTCACACCTTACCTCTCAGGGCTCACACCTCACCACTCAGGGCTCACACCTCACTACTCACACCTCACCACTCAGGGCTCACACCTCACTACTCAGGGCTCACACCTCACTACTCACACCTCACCACTCAGGGCTCACACCTCACCACTCAGGGCTCACACCTCACCACTCAGGGCTCACACCTCACTACTCAGGGCTCACACCTCACTACTCAGGGCTCACACCTCACTACTCACACCTCACCACTCAGGGCTCACACCTCACCACTCACAAGTCACCACTCACACCTCACTACTCAGGGCTCACACCTCACTACTCAGGGCTCGCACCTCACCACTCAGGGCTCACACCTCACTACTCAGGGCTCACACCTCACCACTCAGGGCTCACACCTCACCACTCAGGGCTCACACCTCACCACTCAGGGCTCACACCTCACCACTCAGGGCTCACACCTTACCACTGAGGGCTCACACCTCACCACTTAGGGCTCACACCTCACTACTCAGGGCTCCCACCTTACCACTCAGGGCTCACACCTCACCACTCAGGGCTCACACCTCACTACTCACACGTCACCACTCAGGGCTCACACCTCACCACTCAGGAATCACACCTTACCACTCAGGGCTCACACCTTACCACTCAGGGCTCACACCGCACTACTCAGGGCTCACACCTCACTACTTAGGGCTCAGACCTCACCACTCGGGGCTCACACCTCACCACTCAGGGCTCACACCTCACCACTCAATGCTCACACCTCACTACTCAGGGCTCACACCTCACCACTCATACCTCACTACTCAGGGCTCACACCTCACTACTCAGGGCTCGCACCTCACTACTCACACCTCACCCCTCAGGGTTCACACCTCACCACTCAGGGTTCACACCTCACCACTCAGGGCTCACACCTCACTACTCAGGGCTCACACCTCACTACTCAGGGCACACTCCTCACTACTCAGGCCTGACACCTCACCACTCATACCTCACTACTCAGGGCTGACACCTCACCACTCATACCTCACTACTCAGAGCTCACACCTCGCCACTCATAGCTCACTACTCAGGGCTCACTACTCACACCTCACCACTCAGGGCTCACACCTCACCACTCAGGGCTCACACCTCAATACTCAGGGCTCACACCTCACCACTCAGGGCTCACACCTCACTACTCAGGGCTCACACCTCACCACTCATACCTCACCACTCAGGGCTCACACCTCACCACTCAGGGCTCACACCTCACCACTCAGGGCTCACACCTCACTACTCAGGGCTCACACCTCACCACTCATACCTCACTCCTCAGGGTTCACACCTCACCACTCATGGCTCACTACTCAGGGCTCGCACCTCACTACTCGGGCTCACACCTCACTACTCAGGGTTCACACCTCACTACTCACACCTCACCACTCAGGGCTCACACCTCACACCTCACCACTCAGGGTTCACACCCCACTACTCAGGGCTCACACCTCACCACTCAGGGCTCACACCTCACCACTCAGGGCTCACACCTCACCACTCAGGGCTCACACCTCACTACTCTGGGTTCACACCTCGCTACTCACACCTCACTACTCATGGCTCACACCTCACCACTCAGGGCTCACACCTCACTACTCAGGGCTCACACCTCACTACTCAGGGCTCATACCTCACCACTCAGTGCTCACACCTCACCACTCAGGGCTCACACCTCACCACTCAGGGCTCACACCTCACCACTCAGGGCTCACACCTCACCACTCAGGGCTCAAACCTCACTACTCACACGTCACCACTCAGGGCTCACACCTCACCACTCAGGGCTCACACCTTACCACTCAGGGCTCACACCTTACCACTCAGGGCTCACACCTTACCACTCAGGGCTCACACCGCACTACTCAGGCTCACACCTCACTACTTAGGGCTCACACCTCACTACTCAGGGCTCGCACCTCACCACTCAGGACTCACACCATACTACTCAGGGCTCACACCTCACCACTCAGGGCTCACACCTCACCACTCAGGGCTCACACCTTACCACTCAGGGCTCACACCTCACCACTTAGGGCTCACACCTCACTACTCAGGGCTCCCACCTTACCACTCAGGGCTCACACCTCACCACTCAGGGCTCACACCTCACCACTCAGGGCTCACACCTTACCACTCAGGGCTCACACCTTACCACTCAGGGCTCACACCGCACTACTCAGGGCTCACACCTCACTACTTAGGGCTCAGACCTCACCACTCGGGGCTCACACCTCACCACTCAGGGCTCACACCTCACCACTCAATGCTCACACCACCACTCATGCTCACACCTCACTACTCAGGGCTCACACCTCACCACTCATACCTCACTACTCAGGGCTCACACCTCACTACTCAGGGCTCACACCTCACTACTCACACCTCACCACTCAGGGTTCACACCTCACCACTCAGGTTCACACCTCACCACTCAGGGCTCACACCTCACTACTCAGGGCTCACACCTCACTACTCACACCTCACCACTCAGGGCTCACACCTCACCACTCAGGGCTCACACCTCACCACTCAGGGCTCACACCTCACTACTCAGGGCTCACACCTCACCACTCATACCTCACTACTCAGGGCTCACACCTCACCACTCATACCTCACTACTCAGGGTTCACACCTCACTACTCAGGGTTCACACCTCACCACTCAGGAGCCACACCTCACCACTCAGGGCTCACACCTCACCACTCGGGCTCATACCTCACCAAACATACCTCACTACTCAGGGCTCACACCTCACTACTCAGGCTCACACCTCACTACTCAGGGCTCACACCTCACTACTAAGGGCTCACACCTCACTACTAAGGGCTCACACCTCACTACTAAGGCTCACACCTCACTACTTAGGGCTCACACCTCACTACTCAGGGCTCACACCTCACAACACAGGGTTCACACCTCACCACTCAGGGCTCACACCTCACCACTCAGGGCTCACACCTCACCACTCAGGGCTCACACCTCACACTCAGGGCTCACACCTCACCACTCAGGGCTCACACCTCACTACTACTCGGGCTCACACCTCACCACTCAGGGCTCACACCTCACCACTTAGGGCTCACACCTCACTACTCCGGGCTCACACCTCACCACAGGGCTCACACCTCACCACTAGGGCTCACACCTCACCACTCAGGGCTCACACCTCACCACTTAGGGCTCACACCTCACTACACAGGGCTCGCACCTCACCACTCACACCTCACTACTCAGGGCTCACACCTTACCAGCCCAGCCTGGCCTCGGCCGGGCTTGGGGAGTAGAAGAACTCCCAGAACCCCATCAACCAGGTATCAACCAGGTACCTCTCAGGGCTCACACCTCACCACTCAGGGCTCACACCTCACTACTCACACGTCACCACTCAGGGCTCACACCTCACTACTTAGGGCTCACACCTCACTACTCAGGGCTCGCACCTCACCACTCAGGGCTCACACCTCACTACTCAGGCTCACACCTCACCACTCAGGGCTCACACCTTACCACTCAGGGCTCACACCTTACCACTCAGGCTCACACCTCACCACTCAGGGCTCACACCTCACTACACAGGTCGCACCTCACCACTCACACCTCACTACTCAGGGCTCCCACCTTACCACTCAGGGCTCACACCTCACTACTCACACGTCACCACTCAGGGCTCATACCTCACTACTCCAGGCTCACACCTCACCACTCAGGGCTCACACCTCACCACTTAGGGCTCACACCTCACTACTCCGGCTCACACCTCACCACTCAGGGCTCACACCTCACCACTTAGGGCTCACACCTCACTACACAGGGCTCGCACCTCACCACTCACACCTCACTACTCAGGGCTCACACCTTACCTCTCAGGGCTCACACCTCACCACTCAGGGCTCACACCTCACTACTCATACCTCACTACTCAGGGCTCACACCTCACTACTCAGGGCTCACACCTCACTACTCACACACCTCACACACCAGGGTCACACCTCACCACTCAGGGCTACACCTCACCACTCAGGGCTCACACCTCACTACTCAGGGCTCACCTCACTACTCAGGGCTCACACCTCACTACTCACACCTCACCACTCAGGGCTCACACCTCACCACTCAGGGCTCACACCTCACCACTCAGGGCTCACACCTCACTACTCAGGGCTCACACCTCACCACTCAGGGCTCACACCTCACTACTCAGGGCTCACACCTCCCATACTCAGGCTCACACCTCACTACTCAGGGCTCACACCTCACCACTCATACCCCTCACTACTCAGGGCTCACACCTCACCACTCATACCTCACTACTCAGAGCTCACACCTCACCACTCAGGGCTCACTACTCAGGGCTCACTACTCACACCTCACCCTCAGGGCTCACACCTCACCACTCAGGGCTCACACCTCACCACTCAGGGCTCACACCTCACCACTCAGGGCTCACACCTCACTACTCAGGCTCACACCTCACCACTCAGGGCTCACACCTCACTATTTAGGGCTCACACCTCACTACTCCGGCTCACACCTCACCACTCAGGGCTCACACCTCACCACTCAGGGCTCACACCTCACTACTCAGGGCTCACACCTCACCACTCACCCTCACTACTCAGGGCTCACACCTCACCTCTCAGGGCTCACACCTCACCACTCAGGGCTCACACCTCACCACTCACACCTCACCACTCAGGGCTCACACCTCACCACTCAGGGCTCACACCTTAGCACTCAGGGCTCACACCTCACTACACAGGGCTCACACCTCACCACTCACACCTCACTACTCAGGGCTCACACCTCACCACTCAGGCTCACACCTCACCACTCAGGGCTCACACCTCACTACTCACACCTCACCACTCAGGGCTCACACCTCACCACTCAGGGCTCACACCTTACCACTCAGGGCTCACACCTTACCACTCAGGGCTCACACCGCACTACTCAGGGCTCACACCTCACTACTTAGGGCTCACACCTCACTACTCAGGGCTCGCACCTCACTACTCAGGGCTCACACCTCACTACTCAGGGCTCACACCTCACCACTCAGGGCTCACACCTCACCACTCAGGGCTCACACCTTACCACTCAGGGCTCACACCTCACCACTTAGGGCTCACACCTCACTACTCACACGTCACCACTCAGGGCTCACACCTCACTACTCAGGGCTCACACCTTACCACTCAGGGCTCACACCTTACCACTCAGGGCTCACACCTTACCACTCAGGGCTCACACCTCACTACTCAGGGCTCACACCTCACTACTTAGGGCTCAGACCTCACCACTAGGGGCTCACACCTCACCACTCAGGGCTCACACCTCACCACTCAATGCTCACACCTCACCACTCAATGCTCACACCTCACTACTCAGGGCTCACACCTCACCACTCATACCTCACTACTCAGGGCTCACACCTCACTACTCAGGGCTCACACCTCACTACTCAGGGCTCACACCTCACTACTCACACCTCACCACTCAGGGCTCACACCTCACCACTCAGGGCTCACACCTCACCACTCAGGGCTCACACCTCACTACTCAGGGCTCACACCTCACCACTCATACCTCACTACTCAGGGCTCACACCTCACCACTCATACCTCACTACTCAGGGTTCACACCTCACTACTCAGGGTTCACACCTCACCACTCAGGGCTCACACCTCACCACTCAGGGCTCACACCTCACCACTCGGGGCTCATACCTCACCAAACATACCTCACTACTCAGGGCTCACACCTCGCTACTCAGGGCTCACACCTCGCTACTCAGGGCTCACACCTCACTACTCAGGGCTCACACCTCACTACTCAGGGCTCACACCTCACTACTCAGGGCTCACACCTCACTACTCAGGGCTCACACCTCACTACTAAGGGCTCACACCTCACTACTAAGGGCTCACACCTCACTACTCAGGGCTCACACCTCACAACACAGGGTTCACACCTCACCACTCAGGGCTCACACTTCACCACTCAGGGCTCACACCTCACCACTCAGGGCTCACACCTCACTACTCCGGGCTCACACCTCACCACTCAGGGCTCACACCTCACCACTTAGGGCTCACACCTCACTACTCCGGGCTCACACCTCACCACTCAGGGCTCACACCTCACCACTTAGGGCTCACACCTCACCACTCAGGGCTCACACCTCACCACTTAGGGCTCACACCTCACTACACAGGGCTCGCACCTCACCACTCACGCCTCACTACTCAGGGCTCACACCTTACCTCTCAGGGCTCACACCTCACCACTCAGGGCTCACACCTCACTACTCACACGTCACCACTCAGGGCTCACACCTCACTACTTAGGGCTCACACCTCACTACTCAGGGCTCGCACCTCACCACTCAGGGCTCACACCTCACTACTCAGGGCTCACACCTCACCACTCAGGGCTCACACCTTACCACTCAGGGCTCACACCTTACCACTCAGGGCTCACACCTCACCACTTAGGGCTCACACCTCACTACACAGGGCTCGCACCTCACCACTCACACCTCACTACTCAGGGCTCCCACCTTACCACTCAGGGCTCACACCTCACCACTCAGGGCTCACACCTCACTACTCACACGTCACCACTCAGGGCTCACACCTCACTACTCCAGGCTCACACCTCACCACTTAGGGCTCACACCTCACCACTTAGGGCTCACACCTCACTACTCCGGGCTCACACCTCACCACTCAGGGCTCACACCTCACCACTTAGGGCTCACACCTCACTACACAGGGCTCGCACCTCACCACTCACACCTCACTACTCAGGGCTCACACCTTACCTCTCAGGGCTCACACCTCACCACTCAGGGCTCACACCTCACTACTCACACGTCACCACTCAGGGCTCACACCTCACCACTCAGGGCTCACACCTTACTACTCAGGGCTCACACCTCACTACTTAGGGCTCACACCTCACTACTCAGGGCTCGCACCTCACCACTCAGGGCTCACACCTCACCACTTAGGGCTCACACCTCACTACACAGGGCTCACACCTCACCACTCTCACCTCACTACTCAGGGCTCCCACCTTACCACTCAGGGCTCACACCTCACCACTCAGGGCTCACACCTCACTACTCACACGTCACCACTCAGGGCTCACACCTCACCACTCAGGGCTCACACCTTACCACTCAGGGCTCACACCTTACCACTCAGGGCTCACACCGCACTACTCAGGGCTCACACCTCACCACTCAGGGCTCACACCTCACTACTCACACCTCACCACTCAGGGCTCACACCTCACCACTCAGGGCTCACACCTTACCACTCAGGGCTCACACCTTACTACTCACGGCTCACACCTCACTACTTAGGGCTCACACCTCACTACTCAGGGCTCGCACCTCACCACTCAGGGCTCACACCTCACCACTCAGGGCTCACACCTCACCACTCACACCTCACTAATCAGGGCTCACACCTCACTAATCAGGGCTCACACCTCACTACTCAGCGCTCACACCTCACCACTCAGGGCTCACCACTCAGGGCTCACACCTCACCACTCAGGGCTCACACCTCACTACTCAGGGCTTACACCTCACCACTCATACCTCACTACTCAGGGCTCACTACTATGGGCTCACACCTCACCACTCAGGGCTCACACCTCACCACTCAGGGCTCACACCTCGCCACTCAGGGCTCACACCTCACCACTCAGGGCTCACACCTCACTACTCAGGGCTCACACCTCACCACTCATACCTCACTACTCAGGGCTCACACCTCACCACTCATACCTCACTACTCAGGGCTCACACCTCACCACTCATACCTCACTAATCAGGGCTCACACCTCACTACTATGGGCTCACACCTCACCACTCAGGGCTCACACCTCACCACTCAGGGCTCACACCTCACCACTCAGGGCTCACACCTCACCACTCAGGGCTCATACTTCACCACTCACACCTCACTAATCAGGGCTCACACCTCACTAATCAGGGCTCACACCTCACTAATCAGGGCTCACACCTCACCACTCAGGGCTCACACCTCACTACTCAGGGCTCACACCTCACTACTCACACCTCACCACTCAGGGCTCACACCTCACCACTCCTACCTCACTACTCAGGGCTCACACCTCACCACTCATACCTCACTACTCAGGGCTCACACCTCACTACTCAGGGCTCACACCTCACCACTCAGGGCTCACACCTCACCACTCAGGGCTCACACCTCACTACTCAGGGCTAACACCTCACCACTCATACCTCACTACTCAGGGCTCACACCTCACTACTATGGGCTCACACCTCACCACTCAGGGCTCACACCTCACCACTCAGGGCTCACACCTCACCACTCAGGGCTCACACCTCACTACTCAGGGCTCACACCTCACCACTCAGGGCTCACACCTCACTACTCAGGGCTCACACCTCACCACTCAGGGCTCACACCTCACTACTCAGGGCTCACACCTCACCACTCATACCTCACTACTCAGGGCTCACACCTCTCT
>WNGS01001858.1:0-18421 GCA_020271785.1 Procambarus virginalis
CATGTCTCGCTCCAAGACCGGCCCACCCCCTATACCCAAACTTTCCAATCATTTGACCCAAAAAAATTCTTAGGCTATTAAAATCAGCTTTTTCGAAAATCTGGCACTTAACAGAATTTTCTCCTACAGGTCTATTCCATTCTATGCCAAATCTGATTTCTTTGTGATCACTGTTCCCTAGCTCACTCCCTATTTCGATGTCATTAATTTGTTTTCCCTGTTAGTTAACACTAAATCTAAAATATTATTTTTCCCGTGTTGGTTCCTTAATGTGTTGCGTAAGAAAGCAATCGTCATTAATTCTAGAAAATCTTCTGCTTCACTATTCCCTGTTTTGTTCAAACAGTTTATTTCCACTCAAATTAAAGTCACCCATGACATAAATACTGTTAGATCTAGATGCCCTAGATATTTCATCCATAGATGCTTTGCTTCCATTCTGTCTAAATTTGGTGGCCTATATTAACTCCAATATAATATTATTTTGCTTTTTCGTTTAATTCTATCCAAATAGTTTCTGTGTGTGTGGCTCAGTTTGATTCCCTCTTTGAGACTACATTTCAAATTGTCCCTAACGTATATGGCTACTCCACCACCTCGTCTAATATATCTATCTGTGTGAAATAGTTTAAATCCATTTATTTGATATTCGGCTAATAGTTCTCTATTATCAACATTCATCCACGTTTCGGTAAGTGCAATAATATCTATTTTTTCTGTGCAGACAAGAGCATTTAATTCGTTAATTTTATTTCTTAGACTTCTACTGTTTGTGTAATATACCCTAAGTGAATTGTTATTATGAGGCCCTTCTCTTTCCCTGATCATTTTGCCAATTCCTTTCTCCCGCAAACACATACTTTTATTACATCCTTCCTCCAAATCAATTCCCATACCTCTATCTACTAACAGTTTAAACCCAAACAAACACCTCTAACCACTTCTTCCAACGAGTTTGCAACAGCAACAACCCCAGCTCTCGATAGATGCACCCCATCCCGAGCATACATTTCATTTCTTCCATAGAAGTGTTCCCAGTTGTCTATATAAGATATTGCATTAGATTTGCAATATCTTTCCAGCCTGCAATTGACACCAAGTGCCCTCGACATTCATTCATTTCCCACTCCCTTTCTTGGAAGAATGCCACATATGATCGGGATTCCTCCCTTGCTCCTAACTAATTCTATTGCTGTCTTGAATTTCAGTATTAGTTCCTCACTTCTAACTCTCCCAACATCATTACCCCCTACACTAATACAAATAATGGGTTTGCTCCCATTTCCCGTCATAATATCTTTCATGTTTCCAACAATATCACCAATTCCAGCTCCCGGATAGCAAACTCTTAATCTGTTCCCCCTATCTCTGGCACAAAACGTTCTGTCTAAATACCTCACCTGGGAATCTCCCACAACCAAAACTCGCCTCGGTACCTCCTTAACTTTCTGAGCACCCTGAGGGGCCCGCGCTTCGCCGCTCCTTGCTGATTTCTTTTCGGAGTAAACCGCTGGCTCACCACAGCACTCGTCCTCCAACACGGCAAATGAATTTGCCGTCTTTAGGGCGTTTGAAGGCGGCCTTGTCAAGGTCTTCTTAAGACCCCTGTCCCCAACGACTCTCCATGACGAGGTCTTGTTTATCTTGGTCTTCTCCGTCTCCCCCTGACGCTTCAGCTGTCGCACCTCCTCTCGTAAGGAATCCACCTCTGCTCTCAGAGCCCCAACCAAGTTCACCAATTCCTCCAGTAATCCCTCCATCACAGCTACAATAACGCCGCTAAATCGGAGCTCCAGCCAACACAACCTCTCACTGTGACAGCACCTGACGATCTGACATGACAATCTGACAATCTGACGATCTGACAAACGTGAGTCTACCGTCTTACTGGTAAAACTAGAACCAATATCACTCGCAACGACTGGGGGAATCCTAATGACGCCCAGACCATGTACGTGACCTACTAATACAAATTAATTACAGTTAACGACTTTCCAACGTTGACTTAGCCGAAAACTTATCCCAAAATACTTAGAAATATTCCACGAGTTCTATCAAACACTTACACGAAAATTACTATCCCTTAACAAACTCCTTCACTTAACTTACGTGACCGACCTATAGCCCTAAGTTCAGAGGATTAACTACGCTCCAGAACCAACGCCTCTGACTTAGACTGATATAATAAGGAATAGCAAGACTTAATGTACGCACTTAGCCTAACATACACGAAAATACTGAACACTTAAAAAAAATTGAACCGGGGATTTAATTTAGGGGAAAATTGTTAATCTCTAGAAAACGCGATGAAAGGAATTACTTTACAAAAATTTAAATATACTTAATTTAAAGATACACTCGACTTAATACTATAATTGCTCCTACCGGCTCGCCGTCCCGCGCCTAGCCTAGGGGTCTCGACCGTCTAGATTCTAACAGAGCGACACGCAGCTTTCAGCAACAATTAGACTAGAGGCGACTCAACCTCCACTAAGTGTGCGACCACTTAGTCGTTGAATCGTTGCTAGGTAGTATACTAGTCCGTCCCTCGGAGGCCACAACGCCCTTCACGGATTTACGTTTTTCCTTAGCGATTTGGGTCGTCTAACAACGCCCTCGGACTATCTCCTGGCGTCCCACAGATAAATCCGCCCAGACAGCCCACAAGGAACTGCTGTTGAGAGTATGATGGCTCCCAACACCTCTGAATCTATTGCAATGGGTCGAGTATGGTGCCCAGTCCAATAAACTCGGAGCGGTCTCCTTAACCAATAAAACTGAACAGAAATTACTTACTAACTAATCCTTAATAGTATCAGCCCGCATGAACGCAAGATTCGCCAATCCCCACTCAAACGCACTGTCATGAGGCGCACTGCTAATCCTGGCCCGCGGCTGTCCTCCCTAGCCTCCACGCACGTGTCCGAATGGCGAGACGCGTGAGCCTTTCAACAATTTCAAACAAAATTGTTGAAACCACCGCTGTGCACCATTGTAACACGGGACGGGGTTCTCTCTTGCTTCTACCCCCCTTTTTCTCTCTTTACCCGTATTCTTTACTTTAGTTCTTAACCAAGGGACCCCAAGACTTTTACTCGAGCAGACTCCACGCCACGCGGTCTCAAGACGATTTACCGACTTGAGATTCTACAACCCGTATGGCGTGAAACTAGACTTCTAGCAAAGTTCTAGGATCTCCTTTCCGCCGCCACCACCAGATCAGGAACCAAAATGAGCCATGATCGAGATCTGGTTCGATCACGCTAAATAATCAACCTTGGGGCTTGATCCCCACTAGTAAACCAAAATACCCTTGAATCTTATGTGTGGAGTTAATTAAAATCAACAGGGATGATAATCCTGATTGGATGTGAATGATATACTCGGATTCGAGGAGCATAGGCGTCCACCTCAACTCGACCACGTGGGGACCACGTGACAAGGACAATTTCACAAAAATACAATAGAAAATGGAAATAATAAAAATACACATTAACTAATTATTTTATTCAAAATTAAGCAAAATCTAAATAATTGTTCACTCCCTACTTGAACACTCCCTAACTGAATATTGAACGGCAATGAGTGGACTACTCCTATAATTACTCACAAAGCAACTCTACCTTCTATGTTGACCCGCTTGGGTAGAGTGCTGGTCTTATGGGAGGTGAGATGGTGACCTCCCCCAGTTGATCCGGATACCACACTGCCTCTCTCTCTGCTCCTCTACCCAGAGGCCTAGATCTGTATTCTTCCACTAGTATCTAAGTTACTTTGCCAGGCTTAAGTTATAACAATTAACCTCTGTCGTACTGAATTATCCAGATTGATTGATTTATTGTACTGAAGTTAAATTACACAAACATCTTAAGGAAGAGCTATTCCCAATTACAAAATAGCTATTTGACCTCTGAGAAATAGAGGACATGGAACCTCGTGACCTATGACCTCCGGTCACTCCGCATCACAGCATAGTTCTTGCTTGTGACGTCACTGATGGTGACTTTACACTCATTCTCCTAATAATTAATATACTCTTGATATTATGAACAGTAGTACTATACAATACAATTTGACTGCAAAATGAATGAAGGCTAATTCCTCTAAATAAGTGAATACTGTAGAATGATTCATTATGAAACTCGGGAACAAAGGTGGGTATTTTCACCACGAATTCTCTGGGGACAGGTCCCGAGGTCGCCATGCGGTCCAGCTTCCCATTCTCCCTTGTAACTAAACATTCTGGAATCTTCTGGATAATTCTTACAACAAACCCAGTTTGTTACAGTCACTACAGAGGGTCGTCAGCATGGTCACTACAGAGGCACGATGGTCGTCAGCATGGTCACTACAGAGGGTCGTCAGCATGGTCACTACAGAGGGTCGTCAGCATGGTCACTACAGAGGCACGAGGGTCGTCAGCATGGTCACTACAGAGCCACGATGGTCGTCAGCATGGTCACTACAGAGGCACGAGGGTCGTCAGCATGGTCACTACAGAGGCACGAGGGTCGTCAGCATGGTCACTACAGAGGCACGAGGGTCGTCAGCATGGTCACTACAGAGGCACGAGGGTCGTCAGCATGGTCACTACAGAGGAACGAGGGTCGTCAGCATGGTCACTACAGAGGGTCGTCAGCATGGTCACTACAGAGGGTCGTCAGCATGGTCACTACAGAGGCACGATGGTCGTCAGCATGGTCACTACAGAGGGTCGTCAGCATGGTCACTACAGAGGCACGAGGGTCGTCAGCATGGTCACTACAGAGGGTCGTCAGCATGGTCACTACAGAGGGTCGTCAGCATGGTCACTACAGAGGCACGATGGTCTTCAGCATGGTCACTACAGAGGGTCGTCCGCATGGTCACTACAGAGGCACGATGGTCGTCAGCATGGTCACTACAGAGGCACGAGGATCGTCAGCATGGTCACTACAGAGGCACGAGGGTCGTCAGCATGGTCACTACAGAGGGTCGTCAGCATGGTCACTACAGAGGCACAAGGGTCGTCAGCATGGTCACTACAGAGGCACAAGGGTCGTCAGCATGGTCACTACAGAGGCACAAGGGTCGTCAGCATGGTCACTACAGAGGCACAAGGGTCGTCAGCATGGTCACTACAGAGGGTCGTCAGCATGGTCACTACAGAGGCACGATGGTCGTCAGCATGGTCACTACAGAGGGTCGTCAGCATGGTCACTACAGAGGGTCGTCAGCATGGTCACTACAGAGGGTCGTCAGCATGGTCACTACAGAGGGTCGTCAGCATGGTCACTACAGAGGGTCGTCAGCATGGTCACTACAGAGTCACGAGGGTCGTCAGCATGGTCACTACAGAGGCACGATGGTCGTCAGAATGGTCACTACAGAGGCACGAGGGTCGTCAGCATGGTCACTACAGAGGGTCGTCAGCATGGTCACTACAGAGGCACGATGGTCGTCAGCATGGTCACTACAGAGGCACGATGGTCGTCAGCATGGTCACTACAGAGGCACGATGGTCGTCAGCATGGTCACTAAAGAGGGTCGTCAGCATGGTCACTACAGAGGGTCGTCAGCAAGGTCACTACAGAGGGTCGTCAGCATGGTCACTACAGAGGCACGATGGTCGTCAGCATGGTCAATACACAGGGTCGTCAGCATGGTCACTACAGAGAGTCGTCAGCATGGTCACTACAGAGGGTCGTCAGCATGGTCACTACAGAGGGTCGTCAGCATGGTCACTACAGAGGGTCGTCAGCATGGTCACTACAGAGGCACGATGATCGTCAGCATGGTCACTACAGAGGCACGATGGTCGTCAGCATGGTCACTACAGAGGCACGATGGTCGTCAGCATGGTCACTACAGAGGGTCGTCAGCATGGTCACTACAGAGGGTCGTCAGCATGGTCACTACAGAGGCACGATGGTCGTCAGCATGGTCACTACAGAGGCACGATGGTCGTCAGCATGGTCACTACAGAGGGTCGTCAGCATGGTCACTACAGAAGGTCGTTAGCATGGTCACTAAAGAGGCACGAGGGTCGTCAGCATGGTCACTACAGAGGCACGATGGTCGTCAGCATGGTCACTAAAGAGGGTCGTCAGCATGGTCACTACAGAGGCACGGGAGTCGTCAGCATGGTCACTACAGAGGCACGAGGGTCGTCAGCATGGTCACTACAGAGGGTCGTCAGCATGGTCACTACAGAGGGTCGTCAGCATGGTCACTACAGAGGCACGAGGGTCGTCAGCATGGTCACTACAGAGGGTCGTCAGCATGGTCAGTACAGAGGCACGAGGGTCGTCAGCATGGTCACTACAGAGGCACGATGGTCGTCAGCATGGTCACTACAGAGGGTCGTCAGCATGGTCACTACAGAGGGTCGTCAGCATGGTCACTACAGAGGGTCGTCAGCATGGTCACTACAGAGGGTCGTCAGCATGGTCACAACAGAGGGTCGTCAGCATGGTCACTACAGAGGGTCGTCAGCATGGTCACTACAGAGGGTCGTCAGCATGGTCACTACAGAGGGTCGTCAGCATGGTCACTACAGAGGGTCGTCAGCATGGTCACTACAGAGGGTCGTCAGCATGGTCACTACAGAGGGTCGTCAGCATGGTCACTACAGAGGGTCGTCAGCATGGTCACTACAGAGGGTCGTCAGCATGGTCACTACAGAGGCACGATGGTCGTCAGCATGGTCACTACAGAGGCACGATGGTCGTCAGCATGGTCACTACAGAGGCACGATGGTCGTCAGCATGGTCACTACAGAGGCACGATGGTCGTCAGCATGGTCACTACAGAGGCACGAGGGTCGTCAGCATGGTCACTACAGAAGGTCGTCAGCATGGTCACTACAGAGGGTCGTTAGCATGGTCACTACAGAGGGTCGTCAGCATGGTCACTACAGAGGATCGTCAGCATGGTCACTACAGAGGGTCGTCAGCATGGTCACTACAGAGGCACAAGGGTCGTCAGCATGGTCACTACAGAGGCACAAGGGTCGTCAGCATGGTCACTACAGAGGGTCGTCAGCATGGTCACTACAGAGGCACGATGGCCGTCAGCATGGTCAATACAGAGGGTCGTCAGCATGGTCACTACAGAGGGTCGTCAGCATGGTCACTACAGAGGGTCGTCAGCATGGTCACTACAGAGTCACGAGGGTCGTCAGCATGGACACTACAGAGGCACGATGGTCGTCAGCATGGTCACTACAGAGGCACGAGGGTCGTCAGCATGGTCACAACAGAGGGTCGTCAGCATGGTCACTACAGAGGGTCGTCAGCATGGTCACTACAGAGGCACGATGGTCGTCAGCATGGTCACTACAGAGGGTCGTCAGCATGGTCACTACAGAGGGTCGTCAGCATGGTCACTACAGAGGGTCGTCAGCATGGTCACTACAGAGGGTCGTCAGCATGGTCACTACAGAGGCACGATGGTCGTCAGCATGGTCACTACAGAGGGTCGTCAGCATGGTCACTACAGAGGGTCGTCAGCATGGTCACTACAGAGGGTCGTCAGCATGGTCACTACAGAGGGTCGTCAGCATGGTCACTACAGAGGGTCGTCAGCATGGTCACTACAGAGGCACGATGGTCGTCAGCATGGTCACTGCAGAGGGTCGTCAGCATGGTCACTACAGAGGGTCGTCAGCATGGTCACTACAGAGGGTCGTCAGCATGGTCACTACAGAGGCACGATGGTCGTCAGCATGGTCACTACAGAGGGTCGTCAGCATGGTCACTACAGAGGGTCGTCAGCATGATCACTACAGAGGGTCGTCAGCATGGTCACTACAGAGGCACGATGGTCGTCAGCATGGTCACTACAGAGGCACGATGGTTATCAGCATGGTCACTACAGAGGCACGATGGTCGTCAGCATGGTCACTACAGAGGCACGATGGTCGTCAGCATGGTCACTACAGAGGGTCGTCAGCATGGTCACTACAGAGGGTCGTCAGCATGGTCACTACAGAGGGTCGTCAGCATGGTCACTACAGAGGGTCGTCAGCATGGTCACTACAGAGGGTCGTCAGCATGGTCACTACAGAGGGTCGTCAGCATGGTCACTACAGAGGCACGATGGTCGTCAGCATGGTCACTACAGAGGCACGATGGTCGTCAGCATGGTCACTACAGAGGGTCGTCAGCATGGTCACTACAGAGGGTCGTCAGCATGGTCACTACAGAGGCACGAGGGTCGTCAGCATGGTCACTACAGAGGCACGATGGTCGTCAGCATGGTCACTACAGAGGGTCGTCAGCATGGTCACTACAGAGGCACGAGAGTCGTCAGCATGGTCACTACAGAGGCACGAGGGTCGTCAGCATGGTCACTACAGAGGGTCGTCAGCATGGTCACTACAGAGGGTCGGCAGCATGGTCACTACAGAGGCACGATGGTCGTCAGCATGGTCACTACAGAGGGTCGTCAGCATGGTCACTACAGAGGAACGATGGTCGTCAGCATGGTCACTACAGAGGCACGAGGATCGTCAGCATGGTCACTACAGAGGCACGAGGGTCGTCAGCATGGTCACTACAGAGGGTCGTCAGCATGGTCACTACAGAGGCACGAGGGTCGTCAGCATGGTCACTACAGAGGCACGAGGGTCGTCAGCATGGTCACTACAGAGGCACGATGGTCGTCAGCATGGTCACTACAGAGGCACGAGGGTCGTCAGCATGGTCACTACAGAGGCACGAGGGTCGTCAGCATGGTCACTACAGAGGGTCGTCAGCATGGTCACTACAGAGGCACGAGGGTCGTCAGCATGGTCAGTACAGAGGGTCGTCAGCATGGTCACTACAGAGGCACGAGGGTCGTCAGCATGGTCACTACAGAGGCACGAGGGTCGTCAGCATGGTCACTACAGAGGGTCGTCAGCATGGTCCCTACAGCGGGTCGTCAGCATGGTCACTACAGAGGCACGAGGGTCGTCAGCATGGTCACTACAGAGGGTCGTCAGCATGGTCCCTACAGCGGGTCGTCAGCATGGTCACTACAGAGGCACGAGGGTCGTCAGCATGGTCACTACAGAGGCACGAGGGTCGTCAGCATGGTCACTACAGAGGGTCGTCAGCATGGTCCCTACAGCGGGTCGTCAGCATGGTCACTACAGAGGCACGAGGGTCGTCAGCATGGTCACTACAGAGGCACGAGGGTCGTCAGCATGGTCACTACAGAGGGTCGTCAGCATGGTCCCTACAGCGGGTCGTCAGCATGGTCACTACAGAGGCACGAGGGTCGTCAGCATGGTCACTACAGAGGGTCGTCAGCATGGTCACTACAGACGCACGAGGATCGTCAGCATGAGGCAGCATCACCTGCCAGGCCTCAGGAAATGGTAGTACGTAATAGGAACTGTTTGGTCGAATATTCGAAAATGTAGTGATGGACCCACATAGTACCAGTATGTGGTGTGTGTGTGTTTGTATGTATGTATGTATACGTATGTATGTATACATATGCGAACAAGCCTGAATGGTCCCCAGGACAATATTCAACTGAAAACTCACACCCCAGAAGTGACTCGAACCCATACTGCCAAGAGCAACGCAACTGATACCAGTTGCGTTGCAGTACAGGGACGCCTTAATCCGCTTGACCATCATGACTGGACATAAGGAAGTGATAGCCAAAGCTATTTCTCAGCTTCTATTTCTCCAAAACTCAGCCGAAGCTGAGTTTTCAGATGTATACATATGTATGTATATATACATACATATATATGTATACACATACATATGCGAGTTTTCAGTCGCATATAGTCCTGGGGACCATTCAGGCTTGTTCGCATACATATGTAGTATGTATACATACGTATATCAGTATGTACCCATATCTAATATTGTAATTAATAATTGAAACTGATTTACGAGTAATTAATAATTTACCATAACAATTAGTTCACTCAGTGATAAACAACTGCTCTGATCACCATTAGGCTGCTCCTTCCAGGTAATAATTTAAGAAATAATTTTACTTAATTTAATTTACGAAATGTTCAAATTAAATCTTGCAACACTGAGTTAACTAATTATAAGTTAAATAAATATATTACAACAACATAACCCCCCACTCAGGAATTATGTAATATAATTAAACCCATTAAACAGTCTATTGAAGGTAAGATAATTTAATGAGAATTAAGTTAATGACATGAACCCACACACAGGTCAGACAATCAGGTGATGGTCCAATCAGCCACCAGTTAACTGATGCTTGAAGTCACAGTGACTCTATGACTCATGCTGCACCAGGCCTCATGCTGTGGGAGGTGTGACACCGGACGACTCATGCTGCACCAGGCCTCATGCTGTGGGAGGTGTGACACCGGACGACTCATGCTGCACCAGGCATCATGCTGTGGGAGGTGTGACACCGGACGACTCATGCTGCACGAGGCATCATGCTGTGGGAGGTGTGACACCGGACGACTCATGCTGCACGAGGCATCATGCTGTGGGAGGTGTGACACCGGACGACTCATGCTGCACCAGGCATCATGCTGTGGGAGGTGTGACACCAGACGACTCATGCTGCACGAGGCATCATGCTGTGGGAGGTGTGACACCGGACGACTCATGCTGCACGAGGCATCATGCTGTGGGAGGTGTGACACCGGACGACTCATGCTGCATGAGGCCTCATGCTGTGGGAGGTGTGACACCGGACGACTCATGCTGCACCAGGCATCATGCCGTGGGAGGTGTGACACCGGACGACTCATGCTGCATGAGGCATCATGCTGTGGGAGGTGTGACACCAGACGACTCATGCTGCACGAGGCATCATGCTGTGGGAGGTATGACACCAGACGACTCATGCTGCACCAGGCCTCATGCTGTGGGAGGTGTGACACCAGACGACTCATGCTGCACGAGGCATCATGCTGTGGGAGGTATGACACCAGACGACTCATGCTGCACGAGGCATCATGCTGTGGGAGGTGTGACACCGGACGACTCATGCTGCACCAGGCCTCATGCTGTGGGAGGTGTGACACCGGACGACTCATGCTGCACCAGGCCTCATGCTGTGGGAGGTGTGACACCAGACGACTCATGCTGCACCAGGCCTCATGCTGTGGGAGGTGTGACACCAGACGACTCATGCTGCACCAGGCCTCATGCTGTGGGAGGTGTGACACCGGACGACTCATGCTGCATGAGGCCTCATGCTGTGGGAGGTATGACGACTCATGAGATCTTTATGGACATCATGTAGAGCGCCTGGCAATATTCACAACTAATGTTCTGTTGGTACGTGGTGCCGGGACAAGCCTTCATCCAGGTCACTCACTACTCCCCCAGGGCACTCAGTACTCCCCAGGGCACTCAGTTCTCACCCCAGGTCACTCAGTACTCACCCCAGGGCACTCAGTACTCACCTCAGGTCACTCAGTACTCCCCCCCAGGTCACACAGTACTCCCCCAGGTCACTCAGTACTCACCCCAGGGCACTCAGTACTCACCCAGGGCACTCAGTACTCCCCCCAGGTCACTCAATACTCCCCCCAGGTCACTCAGTACTCCCCAGGTCACTCAGTACTCCCCCCAGGTCACTCAGTACTCACCCCAGGGCACTCAGTACTCAACCCCAGGCACTCAGTACTCCCCCAGGTCACTCAGTACTCCCCAGGTCACTCAGTACTCACCCCAGGCCACTCAGTACTCCCCCAGGCACTCAGTACTCCCCAGGTCACTCAGTACTCCCCCAGGTCACTCAGTACTCACCCCAGGCCACTCAGTACTCCCCAGGTCACTCAGTACTCACCCCAGGTCACTCAGTACTCACCCCAGGTCACTCAGTACTCACCCAGGTCACTCAGTACTCACCCCAGTCACTCAGTACTCACCCCAGGTCACTCAGTACTCACCCCAGGTCACTCAGTACTCCCCAGGTCACTCAGTACTCACCCCAGGTCACTCAGTACTCCCCCAGGTCACTCAGTACTCACCCCAGGTCACTCAGTACTCACCCAGGTCACTCAGTACTCACCCAGGTCACTCAGTACTCACCCCAGGTCACTCAGTACTCACCCCAGGTCACTCAGTACTCACCCAGGTCACTCAGTACTCACCCCAGGTCACTCAGTACTCACCCCAGGTCACCTCGGTACTCACCCCAGGTCACTCAGTACTCACCCAGGTCACTCAGTACTCACCCAGGTCACTCAGTACTACCCCAGGTCACTCAGTACTCACCCCAGGTCACTCAGTACTCCCCCAGGTCACTCAGTACTCCCCCAGGTCACTCAGTACTCACCCCAGGTCACTCAGTACTCCCCCAGGTCATCAGTACTCACCCCAGGTCACTCAGTACTCACCCAGGTCACTCAGTACTCNGCATAAATACTACTACTAATCCTGCATTATGATTGGAGTCCCTTGCTGTGTGATTGATGTGTAACTATGGTACGTGGTGTGTGCAGCTGTGAACTGCCCAGGCGACACTTGAGGCATGGCGACTACTGCCTTAGAGATGGCAGGTGCTGCCTCAGTGGCTCACACCAGAGTGCTAGTACATCATGTGGTCCACACGAGGAAGATACAAGCATGTTATCTCTCACAGTGGAGTCAAATGCTGGACGGGAGGAGCCCAATAGTGACGAAAGTCCTTGGACAACTGTTGAGACCCGGAGAAAGACACGAGGAACAAAGAGTTAATAAATCGTAACCATGAGAAGAAAAGAACCAACCTGCATTTTCCTCCGGGCACGGGAACTGAACAAATATGCATGGTTGGCTGAGGCAGCCAACAACACCCTGGTGGTGGGTATTGGTTGACGAATGGACATGCGAACCATGTCGTGTGAACTTACTGAAGAGATGGTACAATATTTCTGTATTTGAGAGCTTGCGGGTATAACAATGAGGAAACCACACCGCCTGCTCATACCCACACGACACCGTCATCATTTTTGGGCTGGACCTCTACCAGGATCACACACTGGTGGAACAGCATGATCACATCGTCAATGCGAAAAGAACAAAGGCAGAGAGATTATTCTCGCCCACTGGACCAGCGACTAGTCTCCGCTGGAAAGATTTACTGTCCCAAGTGCTTATCGGCAACTAACAATGAAGGTTTACAAGCCTCCCAAACGCAGGTGTTACAAGTGCCAACGGTGGAATCATGTTGCAAGAAATTGTAGGAATGATGAGAGGTGTGGGCACTGTCCCAGAAAGCATGCAACGTCTGTGTGTGATGCTAAAAAGGGAAATGGAACACTGAAACTGAAGTGTGCCAACTGTCACATGGAGGGCGTTCCCGCCTGGCATGATGACTGTGCCTCACCCCCGGCAAGACGGGCTGCCCAGGGAACACCAGCAGGGGGCGCCAGTAACCACCCTGGCTCATCTCCGGTGCCACCACCGGTCACTCAGTCACTCTTTCCTACCTTACCCAACCACTCCAACGCCTCAGCTGGTAGCTCGAGTGACGCACTTGTAGTCCCTACCAATACATGTTGGTCAGGGGGCCCGGATCAGGCACAGAAAATTGTTGCGCTTATGAATACAGTAGAAAAACAAAGCAAACTCATGGAAACGCTGAACAAAGCAAGGAAAAGATGACGATAACCACTCTTCAGGAAACTGCATGTGAGAGTATTAAATGAGTGCGGGCCACACCACCCTGGGGTACCACCATGTGCTCCCAGGCGGCCAGCACCCCAGGAGAGACCCCAGCAGGGGGTGTCCCAGCCCTCACACCAGCGGGGCCCACCCACCCCGGCTCCCCACACCCCAGCCTCATCAACGTCGTGCGCTATGAACAGAGGTCAACTATTTCACGTAGAAACGTATAGTGCTGTCGATGAGTATTATGATGCAACTGATCCTGATAATGAACAAAGTGACACTGAGGGTGAGAATTTTAATGAAGATGAAGATCATGATGTTGATACCGGGTCTAATAAAATCTGTTTGAAGGAAAATAGTAGTGGAAATGATGAAAGTGATTGTGATAAAGAACAAAGTGAAACCAGTGACGCTTGTAGTGATAATGACGAAGGGTATCGGGATATAACTGCTTTTATGAAACTGCAGACTGATAAAGTGCAAAAGAACAATGGCGGCCACTGAATCTCATAAAAACAAGTACAGTGTCATCAAGATACTCAGTTGGAATATTGCTTCTCTTAGAAAACGGTATTCAGACCTCCATCATAAGGTTATGACTGAAGACATAGATATTGTCTGCCTCCAAGAAACTCTAACTCCCGCAGGTAAAACCCCACAGAATTTGCCTAGTTATCAGTGTTATAATCCCAGGTCAAAGAATACGTGTCTCATGTATGTTAAAAAATCCCTGCCACATGAGTCACTTCCCGCCCAACAACGAGAGGGGTTTCAATATCATGGTATCCGGGTACACGTTGGTAACTCTACACTTAATGTTTTGAATGTCTATGCACTTACTGGCCTCCTCCAGTATACTGACCTACCTAGTTTTGCACATACTGACCGTACAATCTTAATTGGGGATTTAAATGCTAAACACAAACAATTAGGGGATCAACTCACAAACACCAACGGGTGAAGATTGTTGGCACTTCTCGATGCGTATGATGATGTTCAAATTATCAGTAAGAATCAACCAACGCAAATATATGGAGGAATTCTAGATAGGTGCATTGGCTTTAACCTGTCATACACAACTCATGAGACTGATTATGGATGACTTATGTCTGACCATTTAGCCATAACAGCTAACATACACGTGGCTAATGTTGACCTACCTGGCACTAAGCTGAGTAGACGCAGGCTAACAGTAAGGAAAGAGCAAGAAAAATTCTTTATAGACAGCATAGAACATTGGTATAACAATTATGAGCCTGAGAATGTACAACAGTTTTATGATGACCTCGTAAATAAACCTATGAGGCCATCAAAAATAGTGAGTCACACCAAACAAAAAGACGTACGGTAAACAGGTCAGACACAACAGTACTATGATGATGCTAAACTGAAAGAGCTTAAATCAATTGCTAGACAGACAGGTAAAGCATATAAGAGCCTTAGAACTCCTCAAATGTTAAAACTGTTTCAGGCCGCGCTTGCAGCGGCAAGGGAGAGAATGACTGAACTGAGACAAAATGAATGGGAGGGTTTTGTTAGTGGACTTAACCTGCATACTCCCCTGGGCAAAGCCTGGAAAGG
This sequence comes from Procambarus virginalis, assembly GCA_020271785.1. Taxonomy (NCBI): domain Eukaryota; kingdom Metazoa; phylum Arthropoda; class Malacostraca; order Decapoda; family Cambaridae; genus Procambarus; species Procambarus virginalis. Next base: position 15,165 of record WNGS01001858.1, read on the forward strand.
CATAAACAAAATTATTGGTAAAAATAGTAGACAAGTTTCACACCCAAACCCGCAACAGAAAGCTAATCAGTTAATTGCAAAATGGGCTCAGGTTTCCAGCTTTGGAATGTTACCAGCTAGCACTAGGGAGAAATTGCAGGAGAGGTCCACAGACAGAAATTCTCTCATAAATTTCATGTTGAGCAAGCAACATGATGAATGTGATGTTCCATATACAGATTATGAATTGGATGCAGCCCTCTCCAGGGGCAGTAGCACTGCTCCTGGTGAGGACGGTATCACCTATGATATTCTAAGACTCCTACATCGTGTACCCGGTAACCCATTATTAGAATTGTTTAATGCGAGTTATGTCACTGGGCAGTTGCCAGTATCATGGACCACCAGTCTTACGGTACCTGTACCAAAGCCTGGCCAACCTGATGCTTTCCGTCCCATCTCACTGACCAGTTGCATGTGCAAAACCTTTGAGAGAATGGTGCTTAATAGATTATTGTATAGAGTTAAAGAGCACATGTCACCTGATATCAATGGTTTCACACATGGTAAAAGTGTACACAACTGTATCACAACCTTTCTCACTGTTCATGGAGATAAAAGGCACAAGTACACAACATTTCTTGATTTAAAAAATGCCTTTGATATTGCTAATAGGGAAGTGATTATGTACGAATTAGCGAGAATGGATATAGGGGGACATTTATTACAATGGATACGAGGCTATCTTACCAACCGGAAGTCCTCTGCACTGTTCCAAGGCTACAAGAGTGAAACTAAAGTAATGCAACTAGGCACCCCACAAGGAGGAGTACTCAGTCCTACCTTGTTTAATGTTCTAATTAATGCTTTACTAAAATCAATCCCAACTAGTCCGGCAAACATCACTATCAGCTATGCAGATGACATCCTTGTGCATACTAAAACCCACCGCGAAATGCAAACAGTCTTAAATTGTATACATACAGCTTGTGAGAGCCTTGGTCTTGTAATCAACGCTGCTAAAACTAAGGTATTTAACAGACAAATTGGCAACCGCAAAAGTGGACCACGAAAACTAAGATAGATAACATACCAATAGACTATGTCTCTTCTTTCAAATACCTTGGTGTCTATGTCCCTTGTACCTCAACTGCAGTCAATAAGTTACATCAACAATGTAGAGACAGACTCAAGGCTCTCAGAACTGTAGTGGGGTACAGCCCAAATATGGTGTTAATATTAGAATAGCAAAATGATGTATTTAGCATATATAAGGTCTCTGATAGACTATCATGCACCAGCTTTGGTCCTGCAAAATGGCAAAAGTATTGATAGACTTGAAAAAATGCAAAATGAAGCACTCAGAATTATACTTGGCTGTCCTATAACTACCAAAGTTCTCAACATGCGGAAAGAATTAAATATACTTAGCATTAGAGATAGAATATTTGAAATTAATCTTATGATGGGACTAAAGCTTCTGCGTGATAACAAAAACAACATTGTGTCAGTTGCTCTGTTAGAACACATACGAAATGGAACTAGCGAGTCTAAATGGATTCAAAGAACAGCCACTCATATTAAAATGATGGGACTGCACGATGTATATACAGATGAAAGAGTACAGCACTTCCAGGTACCTTTTGACATCCTGACCCCTGCATACCCCACCAAGAAACTAATCACAAAAACCCTCATGCTCAGCTTGCTGCTAAATTAAGCACCATAGAACACATTCACAATATACAAGCTGAAAACAACATTGCACAGACCATATACACTGACGGATCACTCAATACAGCTACAGGGAGGGCAGGAAGTGCTGTTATTGCTCATCAGCCCGATGGCAGCACAATTCAAAGGAATATCCGAATTAGTAACTGGGCGTCCACTATGCAAGCCGAGTTGGTAGCGATACTGGTAGCACTCGAAATTATTGACAACACTGAAGTAGACAGCTTAATTATTTCCGACTCCCTTTCTCACTACGAGCAATAAACAGTTTGCAATCAAGTAATAACGTGCTTGTCTTGGAAGCTAGACGTAGATATATAAGCATACTTAGCAAGAGGGTAAATATAAAATGTTGTGGATTCCTTCTCACATTGGCATGCAGGAACATGACAAAGTTGACGCCCTTGCTAAGGCTGCAGTAAATAAAGACAGTATTGAACGGAATCTTGAGTTATCAAATAGGTCCCTTAAAAGTGTCATTAGACGAGAACTCCTGGATGATTTGAAGAAAGTAGAACAGTGCAAACTGGAACTAGCAGGTCCATTGTTCATCACAATGAAATGTGTGAAGTAAAACATGTGTATGGGGCAAGTAACAAAGTCAGTAGACTAACAGATGTTGTCACAGCTCGTATAAGACTTGGCTACAAGTATCTCTGGCAGTTCGGCTTGTATAGGGATCTAGATGAAGTAAAGTGTAAAGTGTGTGGACAAAGACAGGGACACACTCGAACACTATATCTTGGATTGTAGTAAAATTGAGCCATTTAGAGATAGATCTAAGCTCACTCTGTATGATATGGCAACCTATCTTATTACCATGGATAAATTACCTGAAATCCTTGCACTGTAACATATTCGCTTCCAGTAGATAAACGACATATGAGATTGAAAACTCAGTATTGTGAAGACTAATAATAAACAGAAGCTCCCCTATGACTCTGTAATATCCCATTGGTCAAACAATTATGTATTACGATAAGACCTACCATTAATGTATAATGACTAACTGTAAATATATAGCTCTTGAAATAGCACTTTCTTGTAACTAGCTGACATGTAACTATAAGGTGTGAAGGATAGATGAAATTGTTTATGTAATAATCTAAGATGAGGTCTGATAAAGACCTTTTGTGCCCTCTGTAATGCTTTTGCGCTACCGTCACAGGATGAGTATGGGGTGCACAATAAACTAGCGGCCCGGCGGCAACATCACATATCGTCGTCTCTTCATCGTCTGACGTGGGAAGACGATGGCAGGTTACATTAGCAGTTGAGAACACACAGGTGATTGTGGAACAAAGCACATCACACTGAAACTCGTACAATCATAAAAAACACAAAAACAGTGTTCAGTAAATAATTAACAAATTGGGAATGAAGTTTGACTTCAGTTACCATGAAAAGCCACGTGACTAAGCAAGAAAGCAAAGCTGCCAAGAAGTTTAACACTTTCGCCCGGCGACGACTCAGGATTGAGTCCTCCGTAAAACAGGGGCAAGTCCGGCGACGACTCAGGATTGAGTCGTCCGTAAAATAGGGCA
>WNGS01001858.1:20380-69893 GCA_020271785.1 Procambarus virginalis
GGCTCTCATCTGGGATATCCTGCAGCTGCTGGCCGCCAGGGCTCTCATCTGGGATATCCTGCAGCTGCTGGCCGCCAAGGCTCTCATCTGGGATATCCTGCAGCTGCTGCCGCCAGGGCTCTCATCTGGGATTCCGCAGCTGCTCGTGACCGGAGGTCGTCTGGTGTCCGGTCACCAGGTCTATCGTCTGGTGTCCGGTCACAAGGTCTGTGGTCTGGTGTCCGGTCACAAGGTCTGTGGTCTGGTGTGCGGTCACCAGGTCTGTCGTCTGGTGTCCGGTCACCAGATCTATCGTCTGGTGTCCGGTCACAAGGTCTGTCGTCTGGTGTCCGGTCACAAGGTCTGTCGTCTGGTGTCCGGTCACCAGGTCTATCGTCTGGTGTCCGGTCACAAGGTCTGTCGTCTGGTGTCCGGTCACAAGGACTGTCGTCTGGTGTCCGGTCACAAGGTCTGTCGTCTGGTGTCCGGTCACAAGGTCAGTCGTCTGGTGTCCGGTCACAAGGTCTGTCGTCTGGTGTCCGGTCACAAGGTCTGTCGTCTGGTGTCCGGTCACCAGGTCTGTGGTCTGGTGTCCGGTCACAAGGTCTGTCGTCTGGTGTCCGGTCACAAGGTCTGTCGTCTGGTGTCCGGTCACCAGGTCTGTGGTCTGGTGTCCGGTCACAAGGTCTGTCGTCTGGTGTCCGGTCACAAGGTCTGTCGTCTGGTGTCCGGTCACAAGGTCTGTCGTCTGGTGTCCGGTCACCAGGTCTGTCGTCTGGTGTCCGGTCACAAGGTCTGTCGTCTGGTGTCCGGTCACAAGGTCTGTCGTCTGGTGTCCGGTCACAAGGTCTGTCGTCTGGTGTCCGGTCACAAGGTCTGTCGTCTGGTGTCCGGTCACCAGGTATGTGACCTCCAACCGGACACTGTAGCTTGCAGGATATAACTGGATGATTCTATTAGTGATTATTTGAGTATTAAGGATAAACATAGGCTCCCGTGAATTACCTTCTGTAAATAGTGAACGATCCTATGACGGGAGCAACATTTCCACAGACCCAAAGTAACTAAACCAATTTTCCTCACTTCCCTATGATCACTAAATCTTTATTTCCATATCGTCAAACTAAAAAAATATTCTTGGGAATTTAAAAAAAAAATCACTCTTCATTGTAAGGATGACAATGTAGGCAATGTTAATATTTCCAATACCTGTTATTCAAAAATTAGACAGGACAAAATTATATTTTTTAAACCCGTTATTGTTAGTATCGTGAACTTGGGAGTCACATGACACGTGTGTGGAGACCCGTAAGAGCCGTGATGAGGACTACAACCTAGGCGGCGGGTGTTACTACGCTCTCACCCTAGTCAACTAGGCCAGGGTATAGTATAAGGATTGAAGCCTGGAGTTCTACAGAACACACGAGGGTGTCCTGAGGCCTCCACTGAAGCCGGACCAATATTGTCACACAATCCCGCCCATGAACTCTGCCTGTCCCCCAAGCACTCTGCCTGTCCCCCCATGCACTCTGCCTGTCCCCCCATGAACTCTGCCTGTCCCCCCATGAACTCTGCCTGTCCCCCATGAACTCTGCCTGTCCCCCCATGAACTCTGCCTGTCCCCCCATGAACTCTGCCTGTCCCCCATGAACTCTGCCTGTCCCCTCATGAACTCTGCCTGTCCCCCCATGCACTCTGCCTGTCCCCCCATGAACTCTGCCTGTCCCCCCATGAACTCTGCCTGTCCCCCCATGAACTCTGCCTGTCCCCCCATGCACTCTGCCTGTCCCCCATGCACTCTGCCTGTCCCCCCATGCACTCTGCCTGTCCCCCATGCACTCTGCCTGTCCCCCCATGCACTCTGCCTGTCCCCCCATGCATTGTCCCCCCCCCCCATTCCATTTCCCCCCAGGAAATGGAATTGGAACAGAGAGCTATACAAGAGATAAGGAAAAATCCGAAATATTTTTTCACATACGCTAAAACAAAATCCAAAACCTCGACCAGTATTGGACCGTTAATTACAAATGAAGGTACGTACACAGAGGACAACAAAGAGATTAGTGAAATTCTAAGAAGCCAGTATGAGGCTATGTTTAGCACACCAATTAACAACATGAAAGTTGATGACCCAGACAGCTTCTTTATGAATGACATTCAAGCTGCAGATAATATAACGGATATTACCACAAACTCGGAAGACTTTGAAAGAGAAATTGACAATATGCCCATGCACTCAGCCCCTGGGCCTGACTCATGGAATTCAATATTCATAAAGAAATGTAAAGTACCAGTAGCGAGAGCACTCAGCGTAATATGGAGAAAGAGCCTGGATACAGGGGAGATACCAGCAGCACTTAAATCTGCAGATATAGCTCCGTTGCACAAGGGGGGAGTAAAGCCTTGGCAAAAAATTATAGGCCAGTTGCACTAACATCACACATAATAAAAGTGTTTGAAAGAGTGATTAGGAATCAAATTTCTAGTTTTATGGAAAACAATGAATTGCACAATCCAGGACAACATGGATTTAGAGCGGGAAGATCCTGTCTGTCACAGTTACTCAACCACTATGACAAAATCACAGAAGCCCTAGAAGAAAAGCAAAATGCAGATGTTGTATACACAGACTTTGCAAAGGCTTTCGACAAATGTGACCATGGGGTGATAGCTCACAAAATGAGGTCAATGGGAATAACTGGAAAAGTAGGACGCTGGATACTCAATTTCCTGTCGAACAGAACACAAAGAGTAACAGTCAATCAGATAAAATCGAGTCCAAGCGATGTTAAAAGCTCTGTACCTCAAGGTACAGTCCTTGCACCGCTACTGTTCCTTATTCTCATATCTGATATAGACAAAAATACACGTCACAGCTTCGTGTCATCCTTCGCAGATGACACAAAAATCAGCATGAAAATTACCTCTGCTGAAGACATTGAAAAACTACAAACAGATGTCAACAAAGTTTTCGATTGGGCAGCAGAAAATAATATGATGTTTAACAGTGATAAATTTCAGGTACTCAGGTACGGCAAAAATGAGGATCTGAAACATAATACAGGGTACAAAACACAATCAAATCTTCCCATAGTAGAAAAACAGCATGTCAAGGATTTGGGAATAATGATGTCCGACGATCTAACGTTTAGGGAGCATAACCAAGCAAATATCGCATCAGCCAGAAAAATGATCGGATGGATTACGAGAACTTTCAAATCCAGGGATCCCATCACAATGGTTGTACTCTTCAAGTCACTTGTGTTGTCCCGTCTCGAATACTGCTCAGTACTCACTTCCCCCTTCAGAGCAGGAGAGATTGCTGAAATAGAGGGAATACAGAGAACATATACGGCACGCATAGACGAGATAAAACACCTAAATTATTGGGATCGTCTCAAAGCTCTCCAAATGTACTCTCTAGAAAGGAGACGAGAGAGATACCAAATAATATACACGTGGAAAATACTGGAGGGCCAGGTCCCAAATCTACACAGTAAAATAACAACGTACTGGAGTGAACGATATGGAAGAAAATGCAAGATTGAACCAGTGAAGAGCAGAGGTGCCATAGGCACAATCAGAGAACACTGTATAAACATCAGAGGTCCGCGGTTGTTCAACGTCCTCCCAGCGACTATAAGAAATATTGCCGGAACAACCGTGGACATCTTCAAGAGAAAACTGGACTGTTTCCTAAGAGAAGTCCCGGATCAGCCGGGCTGTGGTGGGTATGTGGCTCTGCGGGCCGCTCCAAGCAACAGCCTGGTGGATCAAACTCTCACAAGTCGAGCCTGGCCTCGGGCCGGGCTTGGGGAGTAGAAGAACTCCCAGAACCCCATCAACCAGGTATCAACCAGGTATCACTCTGCCTGTCCCCCCATGAACTCTGCCTGTCCCCCATGCACTCTGCTTGTCCCCCCATGCACTCTGCCTGTCCCCCCATGCACTCTGCCTGTCCCCCCATGCACTCTGCCTGTCCCCCATGCACTCTGCCTGTCCCCCATGCACTCTGCCTGTCCCCCATGCACTCTGCCTGTCCCCCCATGCACTCTGCCTGTCCCCCCATGCACTCTACCTGTCCCCCCATGCACTCTGCCTGTCCCCCCATGCACTCTGCCTGTCCTCCCATGCACTCTGCCTGTCCCCCCCCCATGCACTCTGGCTCCCCCCCCCATGCACTCTGGCTCCCCCCCCCACTATGCACTCTGGCTTCGTCACCCAGGATTGTTCTACCTCTGAACAATCATAATTACACTATGTGATATATCAATGAGAAAAATGGATACATCACGTTAGTGTGATTACTCTTTATGTATGACACGTGTGTGTTCCCTCACACCCATATTACACCAACTTCATATGTGCATCACACACTCTTATCGTCATCTCAATAACAAATATTACAAAAATAAATGTATATATGTATTATATATATAAACTGTATACCACACTACTGTGGATGTAACATTTCGTTCACCTTGGGCACTAGGTGTTTCGAACATCCAGCCACATCCATGTGGGACATATTCTACCGACTGTACTATGGGTTAGCCTTAAAACAGAACCATTCCAAGGCAGATAACCGTTACCCAGATGGGACTTGCCTCTCTCCGTGGCTAGCACTCAAGCAAAAAACGATTAGGAATACCATGCCAATAAACTTTATATATATATATATATATATATATATATATATATATATATATATATATATATATATATATATATATTATATATATATATATATAAAAATATATATATATATATAAGTTTATATAAACTTATATATAAGTCATATAAACTTCTATGGATGTTTATACATATAGCCTTTTTTTAAGGCAAACCCACAGTACAGTCGATAGAGCGTTCGCCTCTCATGTCAAAAGACGGGTGTTCGAGGCACCTAGTGCCCAAGGTGAATAAAATGAGGTCTTGTAAAGGAATGGAGGCTTTCGCACTGCGGTCTACACTAAGGGAACGAACGTAGGAATATGTTTTAATGCTAAAAGTGAGTACCCTGACAGATACAAGAGTTGTCAATAGCTGTGTCAACCGCGCCCTCACACAGCTCCAGTTGGAGGAGATTGACGAGGAACTCGCTACAGTAAGGCAGGTCCTAGTCAATAATGGATACTCCAAAGGATACAAAATATAAGAGAAAGTCCTGAAAAACATTATTGATATAAATGCGACCCCGTACTGACACCATCCGGAAGACTGAACTAATAATAATATACTGTAAGAACAGTAGACTGTAAACTTGCTCACGAAAAACTCTCTGGACACCAAAGCCTGTTGAAAGAGACGAACGCTGTCTGTGTCTTCACATGCCCAGTTGAGGACTGTCAGTCCCAATGAACTCAGTATGTAGGCAAGACAACCGCATCATCCTTTTCAAGGTGCTATCCTGAAAATACCAAAATAATCGACATATACAGCAACAGCAGAAGACTGGACACCGGGGAGGCATTACACATCAAATCAAGCCATATTTCAACAGCCGATTAGCACCAAATTACACTCAGCCATCTTTGAAAACACGACATAACATACAATATTCTGCCCCAGCCATCATGGAAACGTAGGAGATTGGTAAGTTACAATGGGCCTATTGGCAGGTAAGTGTGGAGCTTCACCCTCACCTCATCGCCGGCCATACATCCTGCGGCACAAGAACTTGTAATCTCATGACCAAAGATCACATTCACTCCAAAAATCAACCACTTATAAGCTATTCATGCCCATGCCACCTCTTGGGTGGCTTAATCTTCATAAATCAATCAATCAATCAACTTATAATCATTCGGACCCTGCCTTTGATAATGTTAACAAGGGCTAACGAGATGCATGTCTTAGGATCGAGCCAAATAAAAGTGGAAAATGAACTTTAGGAGTTAATTTTTAAACTTATTTTCAAGTGAAGAAAAACATAAGACAAATAGAGAAGATTCGAGCTAGAATTCGTTAAAACATTCCGTAACACATTTGATTAATTTGACTATTGGATCTTACGTCATATTGTCCTTGGTCCAGTCAAGCCTCCACGTGTGAAAGTTGTCAGAAAAGGAGTCATTCTTGCTTGTTCCGCTGGTACAGGGCTCAATCTCGACGGCTCTTTTAGGACAATCATTCTTGGTGGAGCTGTTAGGAGAACCATTCTTGGTGGAGCTGTTAGGACAGGTATACAAGTATTAATGAGAGGGTCATCCGTTATAACGTTCCTACACTACCCCAAAATCTGTCTCATGATAAACAGCAGACTTGGGATAAAAACCCTCACTATTGTATATGTGAAATTTATATAAAGAATTTACCCCAAGTCTTTCGCACACTCCTGAGTGCTTTATCGAGGTCTGTGTGTGTGATTAGGACGAGACTTACATCTCAACATCTGAACATACTCAGACCTTGACAAAGCACTCATGAGAGTACGAAAGACTTGGTGTAAATTCTTTATATAAATTTCACAAATATACAAGTGTGTTTTTTATCCAAAGTTATTATGTCTGTGAGAAGACATTAACATTACTTAATTAAATATCAGATTGCTACTGCTCAGAAGTGTTCTGCATTGGAATACATCATCAATAATAGAGATTGTATCCAATGTAAGCAAGAAGTCCACCGTAACGCTTGTCATTAATCCTGCAAGTGATGCATTTTGTTGCACCTGGATGACAGTTTTTAGGACTCTTAACCCTTCCACAGCTCTGTGCAGTTTTACGCTTCTTCCCGTCGTTGTCAGTCATTCTCCCACCTCTCTATATACATATTAGACTCTCTATATACATATTAGATTAGACTATATACATATCAGACGTAATCTCGTTGCCAAGGATATTGTTGAGAACACAGGCCAATGGAAACCGCATGCATGGAGGGGAAGATTATCTCGGCTTGTCCTCACAATCCACGCTGGAATCATAATAATATTGTGGAAAATGCCTAGGCTAGTAAATTATTCCACTATTCATTAGAAAAGGTGGGGACATAAATACGAGAGAAACTAACGTGGTTTTTGTGGTCTTCTTGCTATATGACGACGAGCAACCTACACGTTAATTTATGTTGCACACTAAAAAAACTAACGTAGGAACTGTTATACTTATTACGCTCACTGATATCTTGTCTGCTTATTGTAAGAGTAGTTGATGGTCCCTGACGTTCGCTGATGCAGAAGGTCGGATTACGGGATAAATATAAACTCCTAGACACGAGGATTAAAAGAAGTATTGCCTGCTTGACCACGTTGTTCTCTCTATATAGTGAGCGTGGCAGAGTGACGCTCTCCTCCTTCCCCGGCTCGGATACGCATGCGCAGAACACTCCAAAGTGATCTCGAGCTTAAAGTATTTTATTTACTGGTATTTAATTAGGGAAGTAAGGAACCATGACAAGTACTGATGTCACGGATAAATATATTAAATCATAATATCTCTTCTCGCAAGGCAATAAGTTTAATTAACACTGCACAAATTAAACGAGAAGGGTCGACGTGTATTTATTTTACGTCGCAGTAATATTTACTGATGTAATTAATCTGATTAAATGATCGAGTTCAGTACGCAAAGGTACCCGAAATAATTATACTCTTTCATAAGGAATAATACTTAGAAAGAAAAAGCAATTAACTGGACTCGACAATATTTCTAACAAAACGTGGAAGATTTTATGTTTGAGGTTGACGCTGCCTTCCGGCGCCCTGATGACTAGGAAGGATCTGGCAAAATATTGCCTTACTATAGAAACATTAATTATGTTAATTCTACGTATTAGTGATGTTAGTAAATGGTAATATTGGTAGCTAAAGGAGAATATACTGTTGGTTATTTCCAACAAATACTTAAAGTGTAGCCTGCCTAACCACTTTCAAATCTGGTAGAGGCAAACGTCGCAGTGTAGATGACATTTTCGCTCCTGAGAGAGAGAGAGAGAGAGAGAGAAGGCTGAGCTCAAGATGCTAGGATGTGAGAGATCATGATTGGATGTAAGATTAAAAAATTGACCAATCAACAGGTGACCCAGTGTCACATGACCGAGAGTAGGGAGTAGCGAGGCTTCAGACACACACCTCAATGTTACCTGAAACGTCGCAAAGACTATTACTTGTTATATGGAACGGTAAGATGACCAGACCACACACCAGAAGATGAAGAGAACCACGACTTTTTGGTCCGTTTTGGACCATTATCAAGTCATCACAGTCGACTTGATAATAGTCCAGGACGGACCAAAACGTCGTTTTGAAATCATCGGTCAGATACCATAGGTGGCTCGCTTACTGCCCGGTACACACCACTACAGCGCTGATACCATAGGTGGCTCGCTTACTGCCCGGTACACACCACCACAGCGCTGATACCATAGGTGGCTCGCTTACTGCCCGGTACACACCACCACAGCGCTGATACCATAGGTGGCTCGCTTACTGCCAGGTACACACCACCACAGCGCTGATACCATAGGTGGCTCGCTTACTGCCCGGTACACACCACCACAGCGCTGCCAAGTGTATCTGCAGCTTATACACACCTCTCTATCTGCTATAGATACTATGGTACGTTGAGTGTTATATATATTTTTTCAGTGGTTAGTTTATTGCACTGGATGCAGAAGGTGTGTTGTGCACACTGAGGAGCTACACATGTGACGAAATGATACATTTGGCAAGAAATCTCAGCTCGGACTGAGTGACCTTGAAAACAGGCGCGCTTATGTGGAGCAGAGGCCTAACTCCATGTGCCCTGTTTCTTGGCAGTGATTCTGCATGCATAAATACTACTACTAATCCTGCATTATGATTGGAGTCCCTTTGCTGTGTGATTGATGTGTAACTATGGTACGTGGTGTGTGCAGCTGTGAACCTGCCCAGGCGACACTTGAGGCATGGCGACTACTGCCTTAGAGATGGCAGGTGCTGCCTCAGTGGCTCACACCAGAGTGCTAGTACATCATGTGGTCCACACGAGGAAGATACAAGCATGTTATCTCTCACAGTGGAGTCAAATGCTGGACGGGAGGAGCCCAATAGTGACGAAAGTCCTTGGACAACTGTTGAGACCCGGAGAAAGACACGAGGAACCAAAGAGTTAATAAATCGTAACCATGAGAAGAAAAGAACCAACCTGCATTTTCCTCCGGGCACGGGAACTGGAACAAAATATGCATGGTTGGCTGAGGCAGCCAAACAACACCCTGGTGGTGGGTATTGGTTGACGAATGGACATGCGAACCATGTCCGTGTGAACTTTACTGAAGAGATGGTACAATATTTCTGTATTTGAGAGCTTGCGGGTATAACAACGAGGAAACCACCACCGCCTGCTCATACCCACACGACACCCGTCATCATTTTTGGGCTGGACCTCTACCAGGATCACACACTGGTGGAACAGCATGATCACATCGTCAATGCGAAAAGAACAAAGGGCAGAGAGATTATTCTCGCCCACTGGACCAGCAACTAGTCTCCGCTGGAAAGATTTACTGTCCCAAGTGCTTATCGGCAACTAACAATGAAGGTTTACAAGCCTCCCAAACGCAGGTGTTACAAGTGCCAACGGTGGAATCATGTTGCAAGAAACTGTAGGAATGATGAGAGGTGTGGCCACTGTGCCAGAAAGCATGCAACGTCTGTGTGTGATGCTAAAAAGGGAAATGGAACACTGAAACTGAAGTGTGCCAACTGTCACATGGAGGGAGTTCCCGCCTGGCATGAGGACTGTGCTGCACCCCCGGCAAGACGGGCTGCCCAGGGAACACCAGCAGGGGGCGCCAGTAACCACCCTGGCTCATCTGCGGTGCCACCACCGGTCACTCAGTCACACTTTCCTGCCTTACCCAACCACTCCAACGCCTCAGCTGGTAGCTCGAGTGACGCACTTGTAGTCCCTACCAATACATGTTGGTCAGGGGGCCCGGATCAGGCACAGAAAATTGTTGCGCTTATGAATACAGTAGAAAAACAAAGCAAACTCATGGAAACGCTGAACAAAGCAAGGAAAAGATGACGATAACCACTCTTCAGGAAACTGCATGTGAGAGTATTAAATGAGTGCGGGCCACACCACCCTGGGGTACCACCATGTGCTCCCAGGCGGCCAGCACCCCAGGAGAGACCCCAGCAGGGGGTGTCCCAGCCCTCACACCAGCTGGGCTCTCCCACCCCGGCTCCCCACACCCCAGCCTCATCAACGTCGTGCGCTATGAACAGAGGTCAACTATTTCACGTAGAAACGTATAGTGCTGTCCATGAGTATTATGATGCAACTGATCCTGATAATGAACAAAGTGACACTGAGGGTGAGAATTTTAATGAAGATGAAGATCATGATGTTGATACCGGGTCTAATAAAATCTGTTTGAAGGAAAATAGTAGTGGAAATGATGAAAGTGATTGTGATAAAGAACAAAGTGAAACCAGTGACGCTTGTAGTGATAATGACGAAGTGCAACTGGACGTGGATGTCCGCCTCGGGCCGCCCACGCCACATCCCAGATGGTTCCACCGTGACAACTTTAAAGACATGGTGACAGGTAATGTGCTGACTGAAGGGGAAAAAGAAGCTGTAATAAAGAACTACAACCGGTATCGGGATATAACTGCTTTTATGAAACTGCAGACTGATAAAGTGCAAAAGAACAATGGCGGCCACTGAATCTCATAAAAACAAGTACAGTGTCATCAAGATACTCAGTTGGAATATTGCTTCTCTTAGAAAACGGTATTCAGACCTCCATCATAAGGTTATGACTGAAGACATAGATATTGTCTGCCTCCAAGAAACCCTAACTCCCGCAGGTAAAACCCCGCAGAATTTGCCTAGTTATCAGTGTTATAATCCCAGGTCAAAGAATACGTGTCTCATGTATGTTAAAAAATCCCTGCCACATGAGTCACTTCCCGCCCAACAACGAGAGGGGTTTCAATATCATGGTATCCGGGTACACGTTGGTAACTCTACACTTAATGTTTTGAATGTCTATGCACTTACTGGCCTCCTCCAGTATACTGACCTACCTAGTTTTGCACATACTGACCGTACAATCTTAATTGGGGATTTAAATGCTAAACACAAACAATTAGGGGATCAACTCACAAACAACAACGGGAGAAGATTGTTGGCACTTCTCGATGCATATGATGATGTTCAAATTATCAGTAAGAATCAACCAACGCAAATATATGGAGGAATCCTAGATAGGTTCATTGGCTTTAACCTGTCATACACAACTCATGAGACTGACATTATGGATCACTTTATGTCTGACCATTTAGCCATAACAGCTAACACACACGTGGCTAATGTTGACCTACCTGGCACTAAGCTGAGTAGACGCAGGCTAGCAGTAAGGAAAGAGCAAGAAAAAATCTTTATAGACAGCATAGAACATTGCTATAACAATTATGAGCCTGAGAATGTACAACAGTTTTGTGATGACCTCGTAAATGAAACCCATGAGGCCATCAAAAATAGTGAGTCACACCAAACAAAAAGACGTACCGGTAAGCAGGTCAGACACAACTAGTACTATGATGATGCTAAACTGAAAGCGCTTAAATCAATTGCTAGAGAGACAGGTAAAGCATATAAGAGCCTTAGAACTCCTCAAATGTTAAAACTGTTTCAGGCCGCGCTTGCAGCGGCAAGGGAGAGAATGACTGAACTGAGACAAAATGAATGGGAGGGTTTTGTTAGTGGAGTTAACCTGCATACTCCCCTGGGCAAAGCCTGGAAAGGCATAAACAAAATTATTGGTAATAATAATAGACAAGTTTCACACCCAAACCCGCAACAGAAAGCCAATCAGTTAATTACAAAATGGGCTCAGGTTTCCAGCTTTGGAATGTTACCAGCTAGCACTAGGGAGAAATTACAGGAGAGGTCCACAGACAGAAATTCTCTCATAAATTTCATGTTGAGCAAGCAACATGATGAATGTGATGTTCCATATACAAATTATGAATTGGATGCAGCTCTCTCCAGGGGAAGTAGCACTGCTCCTGGTGAGGACGGTATCACCTATGATATTCTAAGACTCCTACATCGTGTACCCGGTAACCCACTATTAGAATTGTTTAATGGAGTTATGTCACTGAGCAGTTGCCAGTATCATGGACCACCAGTCTTACGGTACCTGTACCAAAGCCTGGCCAACCTGATGCTTTCCGTCCCATCTCACTGACCAGTTGCATGTGGAAAACCTTTGAGAGAATGGTGCTTAATAGATTATTGTATAGAGTTAAAGAGCACATGTCACCTGACATCAATGGTTTCACACATGGTAAAAGTGTACACAACTGTATCGCAACCTTTCTCACTGCGCTGTCCTCTGCACTGTTCCAAGGCTACAAGAGTGAAATTAAATTAATGCAACTAGGCACCCCACAAGGAGGAGTACTCAGTCCTACCTTGTTTAATGTTCTAATTAATGCTTTACTAAAATCAATCCCAACTAGTCCGGCAAACATCACTATCAGCTATGCAGATGACATCCTTGTGCATACTAAAACCCACCGCGAAATGCAAACAGTCTTAAATTGCATACATACAGCTTGTGAGAGCCTTGGTCTTGTAATCAACGCTGCTAAAACTAAGGTATTTAACAGATAAATTGGCAACCGCAAAAGTGGACCACGAAAACTTAAGATAGATAACATACCAATAGACTATGTCTCTTCTTTCAAATACCTTGGAGTCTATGTCCCTTGTACCTCAACTGCAGTCAATAAGTTACATCAACAATGTAGAGACAGACTCAAGGCTCTCAGAACTGTATTGGGGTACAGCCCTAAGTACGGTGTTAATATTAGAATAGCTAAAATGATGTACTTAGCATATATAAGGTCATTGATAGACTATCATGCACCAGCTTTAATCCTGCAAAATGGAAAAACTATTGATAGACTTGAAAAAATGCAAAATGAAGCCCTCAGAATTATACTTGGCTGTCCTATAACTACCAAAGTTCTCAACATGCGGAAAGTATTAAATATACTTAGCATTCGAGATAGAATATTTGAAATTAATCTTATGATGGGACTAAAGCTTCTGCGTGATAACAAAAACAACATTGTGTCAGTTGCTCTGTTAGAACACATACGAAATGGAACTAGCGAGTCTAAATGGATTCAAAGAACAGCCACTCATATTAAAATGATGGGACTGCACGATGTATATACAGATGAAAGAGTACAGCACTTCCTTCCACCCTGGCAGATAGTACCTTTTGACATCCTGACCCCTGCATACCCCACCAAGAAACTAATCACAAACAACCCTCATGCTCAGCTTGCTGCTAAATTAAGCACCATAGAACACATTCACAATATACAAGCTGAAAACAACATTGCACAGACCATATACACTGACGGATCACTCAATACAGCTACAGGGAGGGCAGGAAGTGCTGTTATTGCTCATCAGCCCGATGGCAGCACAATTGAAAGGAATATCCGAATTAGTAACTGGGCGTCCACTATGCAAGCTGAGTTGGTAGCGCTCGAAATTATTGACAACACTGAAGAAGACAGCTTAATTATTTCTGACTCCCTTTCCTCACTACGAGCAATAAACAGTTTGCAATCAAGTAATAACGTGCTTGTCTTGGAAGCTAGACGTAGATATATAAGAATACTTAGCAAGAGGGTAAATATAAAAATGTTGTGGATTCCTTCTCACATTGGCATGCAGGAACATGACAAAGTTGACGCCCTTGCTAAGGCTGCAGTAAATAAAGACAGTATTGAACGGAATCTTGAGTTATCAAATAGGTCCCTTAAAAGTGTCATTAGACGAGAACTCCTGGATGAATTTGAAGAAAGTAGAACTGTGCAAACTGGAACTAGCAGGTCCATTGTTCATCACAATGAAATGTGTGAAGTAAAACATGTGTATGGGGCAAGTAACAAAGTCAGTAGACTAACAGATGTTGTCACAGCTCGTATAAGACTTGGCTACAAGTATCTCTAGCAGTTCGGCCTGTATAGGGATCTAGATGAAGTAAAGTGTAAAGTGTGTGGACAAAGACAGGGACACACTCGAACACTATATCTTGGAATGTAGTAAAATTGAGCCATTTAGAGATAGATCTAAGCTCACTCTGTATGATATGGCAACCTATCTTATTACCATGGATAAATTACCTGAAATCCTTGCACTGTATCCATATTTCGCTTCCAGTAGATAAACGACATATGAGATTCAGAAAAGTAGTATTGTGAAGACTAATAATAAACAGAAGCTCCCCTATGACTCTGTAATATCCCCATTGGTCAAACTATTATGTATTAGCGATAAGACCTACCATTAATGTATGATGACTTACTGTAAATATGTAGCTCTTGAAATAGCACTTTCTCTGTAACTAGCTGACATGTAACTATAAGGTGTGAAGGATAGATGAAATTGTTTATGTAATAATCTAAGATGAGGTCTGATAAAGACCTTTTGTGCCCTCTGTAATGCTTTTGCGCTACCGCTCACAGGATGAGTATGGGGTGCACAATAAACTAGCGGCCTCCGGCGGCAACAATCAACATATCGTCGTCTCTTCATCGACTGACGTGGGAAGACGATGGCAGGTTACATTAGCAGTTGAGAACACACAGGTGATTGTGGAACAAAGCACATCACACTGAAACTCGTACAATCATAAAGTAACACAAAACAGTGTTCAGTAAATAATTAACAAATTGGGAATGAGGTTTGACTTCAGTTACCATGAAAAGCCACGTGACTAAGCAAGAAAGCAAAGCTGCCAAGAAGTTTAACACTTTCGCCCGGCGACGACTCAGGATTGAGTCCTCCGTAAAACAGGGGCAAGTCCGGCGAGGACTCAGGATTGAGTCGTCCGTGCGGCAACAATAGCGGCGTTTTCGGGATTTCTTGCTGCGGTTTTGGACATTATATGCATATACTCTTGTAGTGAATTTCATTGCAAATACATTGATATCAAAATGAAAGTCCTAGGACCAGAATTGAGGTAACTAAGTTGAAAACAGATACCCATTTTATTGCTCTTTATTGCTCACGGGGGTAACGCTCTGTCACTTTACCTGCTTGTTGTGGGTGGTACGCCGGGCTTGTGGACTTTATATTTGCATACTCCTGTAGGGAATTCTATTGCGAACACAATGATACCAAAATGAAAGACTTAAGACGAGAATTGAGTTGACAAAACTGAAAGCATGTAAACATTTTATCACTCATGTGCACTCCCGGGTAACTTTCTCTCACTTTCTCTGTTAGTTTCGGATGGTAAGCCGGGCTTTTGGAGTTTATATGCATTAGTCCTGTAGAGAATTCTATTGCGAACATATTGATACCAAATTGAATATCTTAGGACGAGAATTGAGCTGACAAAGTTGAAAAGATTATACACTTTTCAGAATTTACCGCACTCTCGATCCCTCGCGCTTCCGTGGAACGCCCAAGCCCACCTGGGTTAAGAAGAGACAGAGGCAAAATAAGAGACAGATAAGAAGAGAGAGGGAGGGAGGGAGAGAGAGACAAAGATAAAGAGAAGGGAGAAGGGAAGGAGGAGAGAAATATAGGGGCAGACAGAGAAACAGACAGACTGAGAATGAGTGTTTACCTGCTAAAGTCATTGATATATATATTTTTTTTTTTTTTTTTTTTTAGATATATACAAGAGTTGTTACATTCTTGTACAGCCACTAGTACGCGTAGCGTTTCGGGCAGGTCCCTGGAATACGATCCCCGCCGCGAAGAATCGTTTTTTCATCCAAGTACACATTTTACTGTTGCGTTAAACAGAGGCTACAGTTAAGGAATTGCGCCCAGTAAATCCTCCCCGGCCAGGATACGAACCCATGACATATATATATATATATATATCAATTAATGTTCAGTTCTAAAATTCATGTGGCCAACTAAGGGACCCTCCGTGAGAGGCAGTTGTCCAGCCTCTTCCTGACTATACTGGTGTGTCCTGTCTAGGCCCTAACAGGTGGCGCCGTCGGTCATGTTTTTGTTGCCCGCTCAGTCAGGTTAAGCCAGACACTGGATGGGTGATCGCACAGAACCGCCCACCCTTGGCTGGGGTGACACCGATGAAGCGAAGGTGCTCCCTGTGTACCATACTCTACCAAATGTGGTACATTAAGGAGAGAAGAAAGGCGAGAACCGCCAGTTTAAAGTACTGAATGAGTACTTACTAAATAGCGTGAGTGTTCGGGCAGAGGTTGACCTGTGGGTTGGGGCCCCAGTGGAGACTGGACTCTGCCTGCTGGTGTCCCAGGCCGCTATAGTCTTCATTTCCTGCCCAGTAGAAAATGAGGTTAGTCCTCATAAAATCTGCAAAATTCCATCTATAAAAATTTTTGGTACTACCATTTACTCAGACACTCGGTACTGATCCAATCTCTTGACTCACTCATTACTCACCCCATGTCCGTCCATACTCATTCCCAATTAGTAAACAGGGAGAGGATTTGTCAGGTCGCTCGACACAGCCTCATAATCTACCTAAGCCAAACTCTCACAAATTTAGCCCAATATTTTATACTTCCCGAAACACACAGTTTTTGAGAGGATTGTTCTCAGCGTTTTAGTGGTTCACGTCAGTGGTTAACTGAGCCTGGCTTACATGGCTTTCTTCCTACGAGAAAAACGCAAACCTGCTTAAGCTTTGCCGAGTACTTTATCAGGCAGAGACAGAGCTCATTTATCCTTTCTTGATCTCCAAGCTGCCTTTCGCACAGCTGATAGGTAAATGATCTTGGAAGAGCTAGCGATTTTATGGGATTAAACGAGATTGAATGACAGATAAGATTTTTTTGAGTAACAGAACTGCCCAGTTTCTAATCCTTCCTTTGAATAGGGCACAGAGAGAGGTGTGGTCAGGCCTTCGCTTTTCAATGTGCTGGCGCATAGACTGATAGCTGACGCACCTAAAACCAGTTGATGTGGCTATCATCTCCTATGCTGACTACTACCCAGGTGACAATGTCATCTGCTGTGTACGAGAAGGAACCTCCTTGATAGTGTTGCAGCAATATATATTGAATGTGGTCTTATTGCTCCCACAGAGAAACTAAGACCCATCCTGTAAAAGACCTATCGCCTCCTCCCTGTTCTTCAAGGCAATACTCAGCAGATCACAAACTCTAGGAATACACAGCCCCTCGAAGTGGGTAGTTACAGTGATGCTGTCAGTCAGTTAGGACAGAGGCACGATGGTCGTCAGCATGGTCACTACAGAGGCACGAGGGTCGTCAGCATGGTCACTACAGAGGGTCGTCAGCATGGTCACTACAGAGGGTCGTCAGCATGGTCACTACAGAGGGTCGTCAGCATGGTCACTACAGAGGCACGATGGTCGTCAGCATGGTCACTACAGAGGCACGATGGTCGTCAGCATGGTCACTACAGAGGCACGATGGTCGTCAGCATGGTCACTACAGAGGGTCGTCAGCATGGTCACTACAGAGGCACGATGGTCGTCAGCATGGTCACTACAGAGGGTCGTCAGCATGGTCACTACAGAGGCACGATGGTCGTCAGCATGGTCACTACAGAGGGTCGTCAGCATGGTCACTACAGAGGCACGATGGTCGTCAGCATGGTCACTACAGAGGGTCGTCAGCATGGTCACTACAGAGGCACGATGGTCGTCAGCATGGTCACTACAGAGGGTCGTCAGCATGGTCACTACAGAGGCACGATGGTCGTCAGCATGTTCACTACAGAGGAACGATGGTCGTCAGCATGGTCACTACGAGGCACATGGTCGTCAGCATGGTCACTACAGAGGGTCGTCAGCATGGTCACTACAGAGGCACGAGGTCGTCAGCATGGTCACTACAGAGGGTCGTCAGCATGGTCACTACAGAGGGTCGTCAGCATGGTCACTACAGAGGCACGAGGGTCGACAGCATGGTCACTACAGAGGGTCGTCAGCATGGTCACTACAGAGGTCGTCAGCATGGTCACTACAGAGGGTCGTCAGCATGGTCACTACAGAGGCACGAGGGTCGTCAGCATGGCCACTACACAGAGGGTCGTCAGCATGGTCACTACAGAGGCACGATGGTCGTCAGCATGGTCACTACAGAGGCACGATGGTCGTCAGCATGGTCACTACAGAGGCACGTGGTCGTCAGCATGGTCACTTCAGAGGCACGATGGTCGTCAGCATGGTCACTACAGAGGCACGATGGTCGTCAGCATGGTCACTACAGAGGCACGAGGGTCGTCAGCATGGTCACTACAGAGGGTCGTCAGCATGTCACTACAGAGGGTCGTCAGCATGGTCACTACAGAGGGTCGTCAGCATGGTCACTACAGAGGGTCGTCAGCATGGTCACTACAGAGGGTCGTCAGCATGGTCACTACAGAGGGTCGTCAGCATGGTCACTACAGAGGGTCGTCAGCATGGTCACTACAGAGGGTCGTCAGCATGGTCACTACAGAGGGTCGTCAGCATGGTCACTACAGAGGGTCGTCAGCATGGTCACTACAGAGGGTCGTCAGCATGGTCACTACAGAGGGTCGTCCATGGGTCACTACACAGAGGCACGAGGGTCGTCAGCATGGTCACTACAGAGGGTCGTCAGCATGGTCACTACAGAGGGTCGTCAGCATGGTCACTACAGAGGGGTCGTCAGCATGGTCACTACAGAGGGTCGTCAGCATGGTCACTACAGAGGGTGTCGTCAGCATGGTCACTACAGAGGGTCGTCAGCATGGTCACTACAGAGGGTCGTCAGCATGGTCACTACAGAGGGTCGTCAGCATGGTCACTACAGAGGGTCGTCAGCATGGTCACTACAGAGGGTCGTCAGCATGGTCACTACAGAGGGTCGTCAGCATGGTCACTACAGAGGCACGAGGGTCGTCAGCATGGTCACTACAGAGGCACGATGGTCGTCAGCATGGTCACTACAGAGGCACGAGGCGTCAGCATGGTCACTACAGAGGGTCGTCAGCATGGTCACTACAGAGATCGTCAGCATGGTCACTACAGAGGCACGATGGTCGTCAGCATGGTCACTACAGAGGCACGATGGTCGTCGCATGGTCACTACAGAGGGTCGTCAGCATGGTCACTACAGAGGCACGATGGTCGTCAGCATGGTCACTACAGAGGCACGATGGTCGTCAGCATGGTCACTACAGAGGCACGATGGTCGTCAGCATGGTCCACTACAGAGGCACGAGGGTCGTCAGCATGGTCACTACAGAGGGTCGTTAGCGTGGTCACTACAGAGGCACGAGGGTCGTCAGCATGGTCACTACAGAGGCACGAGGGTCGTCAGCATGGTCACTACAGAGGGTCGTCAGCATGGTCACTACAGAGGTCGTCAGCATGGTCACTACAGAGGGTCGTCAGCATGGTCACTACAGAGGGTCGTCAGCATGGTCACTACAGAGGGTCGTCAGCATGGTCACTACAGAGGGTCGTCAGCATGGTCACTACAGAGAGTCGTCAGCATGGTCACTACAGAGGGTCGTCAGCATGGTCACTACAGAGGCACGAGGGTCGTCAGCATGGTCACTACAGAGGGTCGTCAGCATGGTCACTACAGAGGGTCGTCAGCATGGTCACTACAGAGGGTCGTCAGCATGGTCACTACAGAGGGTCGTCAGCATGGTCACTACAGAGAGTCGTCAGCATGGTCACTACAGAGGGTCGTCAGCATGGTCACTACAGAGCACGAGGGTCGTCAGCATGGTCACTACAGAGGGTCGTCAGCATGGTCACTACCGAGGGTCGTCAGCATGGTCACTACAGAGGCACGATGGTCGTCAGCATGGTCACTACAGAGGGTCGTCAGCATGGTCACTACAGAGGCACGAGGGTCGTCAGCATGGTCACTACAGAGGCACGATGGTCGTCAGCATGGTCACTACAGAGGCACGAGGGTCGTCAGCATGGTCACTACAGAGGCACGATGGTCGTCAGCATGGTCACTACAGAGGCACGAGGGTCGTCAGCATGGTCACTACAGAGGCACGATGGTCGTCAGCATGGTCACTACAGAGGGTCGTCAGCATGGTCACCTGTCCCCAGAGAATTCGTGGTGAAAATCCCACCTTTGTTCCCGAGTTTCATAATGAATCATTCTACAGTATTCACTTATTTAGAGGAATTAGCCTTCATTCATTTGCAGTCAAATTGTATTGTATAGTACTACTGTTCATAATATCAAGAGTATATTAATTATTAGGAGAATGAGTGTTAAGTCACCATCAGTGACGTCACAAGCAAGAACTAGGCTGTGATGCGGAGTGACCGGAGGTCATAGGTCACGAGGTTCCATGTCCTCTATTTCTCAGAGGTCAAATAGCTATTTTGTAATTGGGAATAGCTCTTACACAAACATCTTAAGGAAGAGCTATTCCCAATTACAAAATAGCTATTTGACCTCTGAGAAATGAGGACATGGAACCTCGTGACCTATGACCTCCGGTCACTCCGCATCACAGCCTAGTTCTTGCTTGTGACGTCACTGATGGTGACTTTACACTCATTCTCCTAATAATTAATATACTCTTGATATTATGAACGTAGTACTATACAATACATTTTGCAACAAATGAATGAAGGCTAATTCCTCTAAATAAGTGAATACGTAAATGATTCATTATGAAACTCGGGGACAGGTGGGTATTTTCACCACGAATCTCTGGGGACAGGTCCGAGGTCGCCATGCGGTCCAGCTTCCCATTCCCCTTGTAACTAAACATTCTGGAATCTTCTGATAATTCTTACAACACCCATTGTTACAACCCCCCCCACAAGCACTTAGTAAACCTTGTTATTTGTTAAAATAACGAGGTTTAGTATCCAAACCCACAATTTAACTCATTGCCACAAACAAAGCTAACCTAACTAACAAAAATTTTAACAATCATTAGAGTGTCCAACATCATCATATATAAACATGTTCAAATTCATAAAATTTCTCAGCTGTCAACTGACAGCAATCCTCCAACATCAGGAAACATACATCCTACCCTTACTGACATAGCTAAATAACATGTCCCTACTCTAACAGCAACTACTAGCTATTAAAAATCTTCTTGGTTCTTCTTCAACCCAAAGCATAAAAGTTATATCTTCAGACTGAACTTTCAGTCATCCGGGAGCGTACTACTGAACTATCAAGTTCACATCCGTGTACTATCCACTCCCCAATCAATGTCAACTTGACATGCTAAGGAAACACACCTAATTTTATTACATGTATCTAAAAATATATAAAAAATCCTATAACTATATCACAGGTTTCAGCTGACTGTACAGCTAAGTGTTCGCACTCACTATAAGTGTCAATGTTTATATTGGTCCGCCTCTCCTGTGTTCAAACATTCTGAAAAAAACACTACATAATTTTCCATAACCGTTTGTTCTGGGCTTAGACAATTACACAGGGGCTTCGATTTAATTTACTGACCAATTATAGAGTAAAGTTATCATATCTCATTATACCAGAATAATTATTTTAAATCTGTTTTTCAACATTTATAAAAAAATGCTCAGATATTCTTTACACAGATGTTCAGAGCCAGCTTTGTTGTTTGTATCAATTGTTCATATTGAGTAATCGAGAAAAAAAATCGATGCTGATGGACGCTGAATGTAGTCGATGACGATGTCGATCTTGCTTCTTTCCATGTGTAGACATCAATACCTGGTCCTCTTGTACTCCAATCCGGTACTTTTGACTGACGACAGAGTGTAGTAGAGCTGAGTGCCAAGTGACAGCTGTAGAATACTGTTACTTCGGCCATTGATCTTGCTCCCGACAGTCCACACGCCTTCATATCATCACAGTTCACACGGCAGTCTTGATGTTAACTTGACGTCGCAGATGACCACAGCAGAGCAGGACTGGATGTACCAACGGTGTCTCGTAACAAGAGTGGTGTCAAAGGGTCGTAGAGGCGGGTTTGCTTGTTTGCAGAACAGGTGAATCTCGTCTTCCATCATTGCTCACGACATCTCAGGAGTTTCTTGATATCACCAGGTTACTAGGCCGTAAACACCAACTGTGTATACCCTCGTACCGCCGACTTTAGGCCAAAGGAGGCAATTTTGCGACCTTCTATTGGCGAGTCCCGGAACTCTGTAGGGAAACCGTGCCTTCCACCTGTGACCGCCTTAGTTCCGCGTTCCTGTTGCTTTAGATGACGTAATCATTAATCTTCCGGCGAAACTCTTGAGTACTGCTACTTGCTTTCCATTTCTTGACCTCTCCTCCAACACTGCTGGAATGACTGCAGTCTTGATGACGCAGCAGGTGGGGAGTGGTGATCTTGAGACAGCTACCCTGGCGTTGTATGGCACCTCCGTGACTGCTAAATGTGGACAGCTTGCTGGCCTGACAACCTCGTATAGTGACGTGAGGCGTCGGCCGGGTGACTCTTGGATAGTCACTCATCCCCAAAGTAACTGATGTATGGGTTACTGGGTCTGGTGGGGGGAGGGCTTTGTGTAACGTGCCTCCCCTCGGTCTTTACAGACAAGGGTTCACGTGTGGCTGGAACAACTGGGTCGGTGTACCAATCAGACCTGGGAACAGACAGACACAACACAGCGGAAGCATAGATATACTCTGGGTTTGGTGGAGGTGGAACCCCAGAGCACGGTAAAAGTTGCTACCCGAGTTAAGTATAGTAATAGTCACCTCATTGCCTCTACAGGAAAATCTAATGAATACTAAATTATACTAACCAAGGAAGTTACTTTACTGTACAGCGCGAGATCTCGTCACCATAGGGTGGCGAGACTGCACCTGACTACTGATGAGCGATGACAGAGGGTCATCCTCATCCCCTGACTCGTCGGTGAAGCCATGAGTCAGCACTGCTGAGTCAGGAACTAGACCCGCTGAAGGCAGTTCTAATTCCTCTCTAGCATGATATTGTTTCAATTTATTTACATGAATTGTCCTTTCCACCTGGTCCTCGAATACTCCTTTTATAACAAGATTCACCGGCCCCGCCTTTTAATTACTCTATACGGCCCTCGCCACCTCGGAGCTAGTTTCCTGCTCTGATTGGCGGGCGCAGCCTCATTCACTCTCAATACGAGGCTTCCTTCCTTCAACTCAAGAGGGCGCACTTTCTTGTCATAAAAATGAGCATACCTGTTCCGTGCTTTCTTGGACGCTTCAGCTGCAATATTCCATGCATTTCTCATTTTTCCAAGGACCTCTGAAGGATAGTCCTCCCCGTATGCAACATTATGTCTGTTAAGCAGACCTGAGGGGAAATTGCATGAATTACCAGTAAACAAATGAAGTGGTTGTGGTGTTAATTGATTGGTGGATGGCAGTATTCAAGGCTAACTGAACATAGGGTAGGTGTTCATCCCAGGTGTTTGCGTCATGTTCAGCAAGGATTGCAAGCATATCCTTGACTGAACGATTAGTCCGTTCCGTCATTCCGTTTGCTTGTGGGTGGTAGGCTGTTGTAAAAGCCGAAGTTGTCTCTAAAATCTTACAAACTTCTCTGAATATATTCCCATTGAATTCTTGACCCCGGTCAGAGACTAAAACTTTAGGAGGTCCGAATACCGTAACGAACCTACGCAAGAACGCATCTGCAACCGTACGAGAATCCTTCTGAGGTAATGCAACTAGTGTAGTGTACCTAGACAAATGGTCAACTAGCACCAAACGTATCTATTCCCTGAATGACTATGATGTAAATCAATCAAATCTGCTCCCACCCGGTCTAGAGGTTCACGAATTTCAGGAAATTCCTGAAGTGGGGCTTGTACCTTAAGGGTACCTTTTCTCCTCTGGCAACGATTGCACGACTTCACGAAATTGATTACTTCAGAAAGTAATCCTGAGAAATAAAATAGAGACTTTGCCTTTAAGTGGGTTTTAAAAAACCCGGATGCCCTGCAATTTCGAAGCATGCGCAAGCTTTAACGCTGATGACCGCAACGCGTCCGGAATAACTAATTGAAATACTGCCCTATCATTCTGGCTATTAACATAATACAGGACGCCCTGTTTCATTTCAAAATCATGAATAGGTAGGTCTTTTTCTTTTTCGGATATTTCCCTCCTTCTAAATACTCAATAATTTCTTTCCATCTAGGCTCGTTCATCTGGTACTCTCTCATTTTATCTGCTGGAATGGCTTCAATATTTTCATTAACTTGAACAGCCGCTATGTTTCTACTTAGGGAATTATTACTTTGTAAATATAAAAGTTGTTGTAGGGCATTCAAAATTTATTATCCTGATACATGTGAAGATGCTGCAACTGGGCCAAGTTTCAGCATCTCAGCCTAAATAGAGAGGGAGAAAAAAAAAAAAAAAATTAGAAATTTTTCAACAATATTCAAATAATTTCACAGCCCACAATTGTGAACCAAAATCATTTTTATGACACTTAGCTATGACCTTACTATATAATAAAGAATTTGATAAAGGATTTTTATCCAGATGTATTTAGTGCAATAATACGATTTTTAAAATTTCCCAAAAAAGTATGCAACAAAATGATGTATACCAATATTTATAAAATAAATAAATCTACATAGATAAGAAACGCTATATCATTTTTAGAGGCATAAACTCTACATATACTGTGCAAGTTCATGTAAATTGAATAATAAATAAAGGCTGTGAAGTGAGATATAGTTGTAATACTTACCTCCACAAACGAAGGTCAAAGTTCACCTACCTTTGGTGAGGTTGATGCCGACCAATAACATTCAAAATTTGCAGCCTTGTAGATAGGCAGGGTTTCAATATGGTGTGCAAGTTCCATGAAGATCGCCTGATTAATAAAAAAAAAAATTATTAAAAAAAAAAAAAAAAATAATAAAATTAATTAAATATTTGCCACCAGTTATATGTACAAATATTTATGAAGTAATACCACAATATAACACTAAAGATACTAACCTAATATATTGGTCAGAAATATGGTCCTGAAGGTGCACTGCAGTGGCACTATAGTAGGCCCTGCCCCATACCCGGGTCAGCTCCCTCAGGGCCTTGCTTGGTTTGGTGGTGCGTCTCGTTGGTTTCTCATCTCTCCTTGTCCTTCTTACTAAAGTACCAGTCCCGTATGTCCAGCATGAGGAGTAGCTGGTGCAAGAAGTGAGGCGGCAGAAGGTGGGATTGTGGGGGGGGCGCGCGAGCTGCGAGAAGCTCCCTCACACTGCTGGCGGAGACGCCACCACACTCCTCACAGTGCGTGATCTACGCATTGCGGCCAGCTAGTACCTTCTACGGAGAGCTCGCATGCATCTAGCCTTCAGCGCTTTCCTCTTGTTCGTTTGGTACGTCATATTGCAGTACAAATAGCCCAAATAACTATTTTGGGAGCGCTGCTCTGGGAGAGCGCGTCAACGATACACCCACTCCCTCAGGACACACAGAGTGACTGACCTCCTATCCACACATCCCCCTCACACGAGACAGTTGCCAATAAGTGAGTTTATATTAGTTTCATGCATATACGCTATTTTCCACGCTATTACGAAATATTAGACTTCTACAACGTAAGACACATACCGCACGGCGCACCCAGGCCGCGAGGACCGGATTGGGGAAACTTGCAGCAGGAATATGACTCTAATTACGTTATTTATCAAGATAACATAAAACGGTTTGCAGCACAGTGTTGCCACAACGTTGTAGTATTTTTCGTAATTTTCGTAAATATTCCATTTTTCTTCGGATTTTTTGAAAAATGCTCCCTTAGCGTATCTGGAACACATGTGCTGGACCAGGCTGTGTACAAATCTGGAATGAGTGGGCAGAAAGTTCGTGAGACCAGCTTGACATTCGTGGGCATTTTGTTCGCTTTTTAAATATGTGTGTTTAACGCTCGATGGTCTGTGTAAATTATAAAGTGCCGCTGAAATAGGTAAGGTCGAAGTACCTAACTGATTCTACTACTGCCAGTGCCTCCCGATCCGTAGCTGAATAACGAACTTCAGGTCCTTTGACCTTTCTACTGAAATAGGCTACTGGATGGGGTAAATTATCCGCATCTCGCTGAATTAAGCACCCGCAATAGCTATACCGCTGGCGTCAGTGTGCACCTCCACTCTTTCTCAAAATCAGGAATAGCCAATACCGGTGTCGTGATTAGTTGGTCTTCAGTTTTGCGATAGGCCTCGTCATGTTCAGATTTCCACACAAACTTCGCATTTTTTCTTTGTCAGATCAGTCAGGGGGCTGAAATGCCAGCGAAACCTTCAATATGACGACGAAAGTATCGGCCGCCCCCAAAAACCTACGCAGCGTCCTTTGCTGTCCTTGGAGTAGGCATGTCAGCAATGGCGCGGCAAGAATCTGGGTCAGGTCGGATACCGTCTGGGCACACCTGGAACCCCAGAAATTTGAATTTCTGAGCCGCCAGGGTGCTCTTCTGAACATTCAGCTTGAACCCTGCCTGATCAAACAACGTTAAAGTCTCAGTCAAGTCCCGTATGTGTTCCTCCTCAAACGTCCTGGAATATATCACAAACATCGTCCAGGTACGCTAAAGAATGCCTACCCAGGACCGGACTAAGGATGAAGTTGATGGCCCTCTGAAACGACGAAGGCGCTGTCTTTAAACCAAACGGCATCCTACGGAAATGATAAGTGTGCCTACCATCCGAGAACGCTGTGTTTTCCCTATCCTGTTCTGCCACCGGAATCTCGCCCAATACGCCGATTTCGCGTCAAGAGTTGAGAAATACTTAGCAGCACCAAATTGATCTATTATCTCTGTATCGGGGCAACGGATACACATCACCCTTAGTTATTTCGTTCACCTTCGGTAGTCAACACAGAAACGATAACTACCGTCCGGTTTCCGAACTAGCACAACAGGAGAGAGCCACGGTGACGTACTAGGCTCTATCACGCCCTGCCTCAACATTTTCTGGCACTCTTCCCTGATAACGTTCTTTGCCTGTTCCGGCCCTCCACCCTGTCTCGTGTACACAGGCAAATGATCACCAGTTGGAATGGTGTGCTCAATCTTATCAAGGAGACCAATCTGGTCATCCTCTGCCGCAAATAATTTCGGGAATTTTGCAACTCCTCTCATGCCTTCCCATTTGCCTGTGTAAACATGTTGCAAATCAAGTGCTGAATTATTTTTTCTACTTAGACATTCTGTGCAACATTTTTCGTCTCGCACTGCACTTTGGATGGTGTTTTAGTTAGTATCTAAGCAGTTTTAATGCACTACATTGTGCAGTGACGGTTGGCGTCTCAGCGGACTCATGGCGAAAGATTTCTGTGTCCTCCACCATGGTTCCCTGAGATACCCTATCACCTGCCCTGAAGCGAAAAGTCTATGTGAAAGATTGACAACTGGAATGAGTGCACCTTTATCGAGCATACAAATTAAGTGATGAGGAATAATAAGCGATCACATCTCCAGCACCTGAAGGGTGGTACCTGGTTGTATGTGACGTCCCACGGCTACTTTATAAATTTAACAGAATGTGGTGGGCAACTCTGTTTAGTCAAGGCATGCAATGCGCATGACCTCTTAACTGTGTCTGGAAGAGACTTAAAAATTATTTTGGATAGTGCGCATTATATTTCTGCTTCCTCTTAATTGAAGCTACAACTGGGGGATGGTCGATCATCTCCATGGGTAGGAAGTCTGTCCCAACTGCACCCTGCATTCCTAGCCCCTTTTTGAGCAGACAAGGAATAATCAAATCGCGACAGAAAATCAGTTCCAATCAGGATGTGACCAGGAAAATCAGGTTCTCTACCGATCGTACATGTGTGAGGCTGCAATCCCCATCAATTTCAAATTAACTGTACCTTGACCTACGATCTCNTATCGTTGTAAATCGCTTAAGTGTTAATAAAAGAAATAAATTTGTATAATGTGTTTACTTTTCCCGTTTATTGCATATAATCTCTGCTGAGGGGAGATATGACTCCACCTATGCTAGAAAAGAGAAACGATTTCGGTCCAATGAGAAGTGATTTAGATGGGACAGGTGAGGCCAGCTGGTGAGCATCCTCAGTCCACTCTAAAGTCATCGAAAAAGCGCTAAGGTTAATGGTTCACTTCTGTCTGCTGCCACTCCCATCACCTCCTACCCTCCGGTTGTCTGTGTGTCTGTCTGTCTGTCTGTCTGTCTGTCTTTCTTTCTCTCCTACCCTCCTGGCACTTCATGGATAATGGATGTCAAAAACCACAAATGACCCTAAACACTCTCCAGCCATGGGGGAAGGTCCCCTCACGCTCCCTCCCAATCTACCTGTCTACAGATTGGATGATTGGCTAGGATGACCAGAAGCTTCAATGGACTGAATGAAAGCCTTTCCCCATCTGTCTGCTAGCTAAACCACCAAGAAAGTCTTATTATTATTCATTGTAAATCGCTTAAGTGTTTAATAAAAGAATATGCGGACCTGGTCCGTACACTCTAGAAGGTAAGGGAGGGGAGGGAGGAGGGGGCTGTCCCACTCTAGAAGGTAGGGGAGAGGAGGGAAAGGGGTGTCCCACTCTAGAAGGTAAGGGAGGGGAGGGGGGAGGGGTGTCCCACTCTAGAAGGTAGGGGAGAGGGGTGCCCCACTCTAGAAGGTAAGGGAGGGGTGGCACATAGCTTTTATCCCCTACCCAAAATGACACTCTCTCAAGTGCTACCTACACGGAAGCTGACAAAAACCACAAACCACAAAGGCTCTAAACACTCTCACGCCGAGGGGAAGCTCCTCACTCTCCCTCAGACTCCCTATCCGCTCCTCCCCTACCCAAACAACATATGTTGGGCCTTCTAGAGCACTATCTCATACTCTAGGCGCATAGCAATACATAGTCTTTAATCAAAAACTATTTACACCACAGGATTAAGTCTACGGAAACAAACATACATATTCAGTTACTCTTAACAACATATCCACATACCTCTTACTTTAGCACATACACATAGCCCTACATACTCCCCTACCCCCCAAACAACATGACCACAATCTTCCTGACCACATACCCAAACACCGGACGCTCACAGCGTCCGACACGCCCCAACTTCGGGAAAATCCCCTTACAACACTATGTGGCTACACACCTGAGCCCCAACATGGCCAGCTGGCTCTAATGAGCTCACCTGGCCAGATGGTGCGCACGGCCGTAGTCACATACCATACTTCCCCCCTGGTGTTATGGCTCCCTCCCCTGGTGTTATGGCCTCCCACCCTTGGTGTTATGGCCTCCCGCCCCTGGTGTTATGGCCTCCATCCCTGGTGTTATGGCTTCCCGCCCCTGGTGTTATGGCCTCCCTCCCTGGTGTGGACGTGCCCCCCCCCCACCTATCCTCCTGGTACCACATGGCTCGACCGATCATGACCCAGCTTGTCTACCCAGCAAGCAGGCTACCAAGCCGGCCTACATCCTTGCCACACTAATACCAAGGCTAATTAATATACACTGGGCCACTATAAGTGAAAAAACTTAATCTCAAATCTCAAATATGGGTGATTACACCAGCAATGTCCCCACGTAAATTGTTAAGTGCAAAACAATGAACAAAAAACAAGCTTTTAATTCAAGATAATACATCATTGTATGAACAGCTAAACTGTTACAGGTCTGCTGCTGGATGGTGTGGGTGAGGCGCGGGTCACCTGCTGGATGGTGTGGGTGAGGCGTGGGTCACCTGCTGGATGGTGTGGGTGTGGCGCGGGTCACCTGCTGGATGGTGTGGGTGAGGCGTGGGTCACCTGCTGGATGGTGTGGGTAAGGCGTGGGTCACCTGCTGGATGGTGTGGGTGAGGCGTGGGTCACCTGCTGGATGGTGTGGGTGAGGCACGGGTCACCTGCTGGATGGTGTGGGTAAGGCGCGGGTCACCTGCTGGATGGGTGGGTGAGGCGCGGGTCACCTGCTGGATGGTGTGGGTGAGGCGCGGGCCACCTGCTGGATGGTGTGGGTGAGGCGCGGGTCACCTGCTGGATGGTGTGGGTGAGGCGTGGGTCACCTGCGGATGGTGTGGGGGAGGCGGGTCACCTGCTGGATGGTGTGGGTGAGGCGTGGGTCACCTGCTGGATGGTGTGGGTGAGGCCTGGGTCACCTGCTGGATGGTGTGGGTGAGGCCGGATCACCTGCTGGATGGTGTGGGTGAGGCGTGGGTCACCTGCTGGATGGTGTGGGTGAGGCGCAGGTCACCTGCTGGATGGTGTGGGTGAGGCGCGGGTCACCTGCTGGATGGTGTGGGTGAAGCGCGGGTCACCTGCTGGATGGTGTGGGTGAGGCGTGGGTCAACAGCTGGATGGTGTGGGTGAGGCGCGGGTCACCTGCTGGATGGTGTGGGTGAGGCGTGGGTCACCCTGCTGGATGATGTGGGTGAGGCGTGGGTCAACAGCTGGATGGTGTGGGTGAGGCGTGGGTCACCTGCTGGATGGTGTGGGTGAGGCGCGGGTCACCTGCTGGATGGTGTGGGTGAGGCGTGGGTCACCTGCTGGATGGTGTGGGTGAGGCGCGGGTCACCTGCTGGATGGTGTGGGTGAGGCGCGGGTCACCTGCTGGATGGTGTGGGTGAGGCGCGGGTCACCTGCTGGATGGTGTGGGTGAGGCGCGGGTCACCTGCTGGATGGTGTGGGTGAGGCGTGGGTCACCTGCTGGATGGTGTGGGCTACTGCTCCATGCTCTCCATTTCCAGACCTTAACGTAGTCGACCTGAAGAGCAGCCTTCTCGCTGATGTGCCCCTCACAGTGCTCCCAGCTGGGCAGCCACCACTCCCGCTGAAGAGAGAATAATGCATCTCAGTTAACAGTACCGAGCAGGTGGAGAATGTGAGAGTTGGTAGTGTTGGTACTGTGTTGGGGGTAGTCTCATCCTACACAGTAGGATGAGTTTAAGGTGTCACAATTGTTACTGTGTCAGTTGCTACTGTGGGCGGCAGTTGGCATATATTGGTGTGAGATGGAAAGACAAGGAAGTAGCTTACACCGTCGGCAGACTTAGACCCACTGTGATGACGGTAATGGAGCGGGAGTGTGATGAAAAGTGTTCAAGGAAAAAGTGTTTGGGAACTGTAAGCGAGGTAGAGTCTAGCCATGTGGGTCAAGGTTTGGCCAAATTTTGGAAGTGGGATCATCCATAGAGGGAAGATGGAACGACATGAGAAGAAATATTGTAACATGAACCAAGAGAATTTTGCAAGCGAGACATCCGTACAGAAAAATGGAGGTGGTGAAAGGGAACAGGGCCCACCGGGATGGGGGGGGGGTGGCAACGGTCAGCCCACGACATAAGGGAGAGTGAGGATGTTGTAGGGACTGGGCAAGGTAGCGAAGACAGTAGCGATCACGACGTTCCTGAAGAGACAGGACGGTCGGTTTCAACATACAGGCTCAGGGTAGGGAACGAACGAAAGGTACCAGAGCTGTGGCGTAACCCAGTGTGGTGTAGAGCATCAAGACGACGAAGAGCTGAAAGAGAGGTAAACAAGTAAGCAGGACAACAATAATCAAGTTTAGACAGCACGAGAGAGGAATGTAGAGTGAGGAGCGTGCACCTATCAGCTCCCCAGGAGGTACGGGACTAGACTAAGTCGAGGGCCTTAAAGCACTTAACTAGAAGGTAAGAGATATGGAGTGACCAGGACAAACTAGTGTCAAAGATTTACCTCAAAAGTTTAGCAGAATCTTTATACAGAAGAGGATTATCTTATAGCGACAAATGGGGACAAAGTACGACCTGCTTCCTAGTAAAAGTTATAGAACAAGTCTTAGTTGTAGAGGACTTGAGGCCATGATTGGTGGCCCAGGACTACACGGCATCAATAGCAAGTTGAAGCCGTTCTTGGAGGAAAGGCGAGTCATCACCTTAACAGCAGACGGTAAGTAAGTAAGTAATTATCAAAAGAAGGCACCAAACCGGGAAGGCTATGTAGCACCATCAAATGTGCGGAATAATCAGAGGGCGCTAAATATCACCAAGGATGACATTACGAGAACAGAAACGTATAAGGCGAACGATATCAAAAGTATCCGAATCACCAAGAATTCTATCGAGGGACAAGCAACCGTGGGGGACGGTCAGAAAACAAGACACGCTCGTCCTGGAAGTCAGGACATTCAACAAGGATATGCACGACCGTAAGAGGGACAATGCAATTTGGACAAGAAGGAGCAGGGCGGCGCTCCATTAAGTGACTGTGTATAGCCAATATGCAACCTCGCCAGAGCCGTTTCTCATCGCCGGTTACGGTGGCAGGAGGACGACCATGAGAACACACTACTTTTAAGAGTACACAGTTTGTTATCAGTAACAGAAGACCAACAATCCCGCCAATGGGTAAGGATGGAGGAATGAGTAACTCGGTAAAAGTCAGAATAAAGAATACCTTTATGGGAGATGGGACAAGAGCGGACAGCTTCCCTAGCGGCAGCATCCGCACGCTTATTTAAAGACACCAATATGGCTGGGAACCCAGCAAAACTCAACTGACTTAAATTTACTGGAAATAAGAAACAGCCAATGCTGAATCTCGACAACCACTGGATGGACTGGATTAAAGGACCCGAGAGCCATGAAGGCACTACAAGAGTCAACGACAAATACAAAGGAAGATTGACAATGAGAAAGTAGGAGATGAAGAGCATAGAGAATAGCAGAAAGTTCCGCTGTGAAGATGCTAGTCTCTGGAGGTAGGCGACACATATAAGTGCTGTCAGGAAAAACAACAGAGTAGCCTACACCGTCTGCAGACTTGACCCCATCAATGAAGATGGAAATGGAGCGGGAATACGAAGAAAAGGGCTCAAGGAAAAGCCGTTTCAGAACCGTAGGAGGGGTACAAGCTTTAGAGATGCGGGTTAAGGATGTACAAAACTTCGGAAGGGGGACTCTCCACGGGGGCAAGGAAGGAACAACACGAGGAGATACATTAGAAATACGAACTGAAAGAGAATCCTGTAAGCGAGATAACCGGACAGAAAGAGACCAGGCTTCAAAGAAAAGTACCCAGTGGCTTGTTTGTACTACATCTCAGTGGATCTTCCTTCTGTTATTTTGACTCTGTAGCGACTTTTGATAGTTGGGAGTATTTTCTTCTTGATTTGCTCCTCAATCTGTGAAAAACTTGGAGGTATTTTAACCTGTACAACAGGTAGAGCAGTGGCAGATTTTGCTAGTGAGTCTGTCTTTTCATTATCATCTATGCCAATGTTACCTGGTATCCAATTTAAGGTGATTGACTGCCCTAGATTATGTGCTTCTTTTCCTATATGTAGGATTTCTGTGATGAGTTGTATATTATCTCTGTGTTGGTTGGATAACAGTGCCTGGAGCGAAGATTTAGAGTCGGTATGAATGATGATATGTAAATGATTCCCCTTTGTATAATTTATGGCCTCCTTCAGGGCATATAATTCTGTCTGCAATGTTGAGCACCCACTATTCATGCTCCAGTAAGCTTCATGGTTGTTAGTGTAAACTGCTGCCCCAGCAGAACCTCTTTCTTGATCAACTGATCCGTCTGTGAAGATGTGAGTCGTTGTGGGTCTTGAGATGGTTTCCATTTGTTGTTCTTTGACTGCTTTGAGCCTCTGCGAGTCACACGCTGATATTTAACGGGTAGTCCTTCAGTGATTATCTTTAGACTCGTTTCTTTCCATGGAGGAGGCTGCCGAAAGTGCTGATATGGTCAATCTTCCCGTCAATGGTTTTTAATGGTCCATTTCAAGTCCACTTCCTCTAGAATCTTGACTAAATTATCCGTCCATGCACTTGTTCTATATTGAAGGTTTCTGTGAAGCGATCTATGTATGCTATCTTTAACTGGCAGCCTGCCAGTGGTTCCAACAAGTTGTGCTGTTATAGTGGCTATCCTTTGTTTGATCCTGTTTTCTAAGGCTGGTAAGTTGGTTTCCATTCTTAGATTCTCTCGACATGTCCATGTCGGTGCTCCAAGAATTGTTCTGATGGCATAATTTTGAGAAACTTCCAGTTTCTCCCATTGGTTAGCACTGAGGGATGTAAGAGCAGGAGCAGCATAGTCAATGAGTGATGTAACTGCTTGAATGTAGTACATTTTGAGTACTGGTAGAGATGCACCCTCTCTAAGACTGGTCAGAGAGCGCAAAGCTGAGTTTCTGGCTTTACAGCGTTGCCGAAGATATTCAGTTTCTTGAGTGAATTTCAACTGGCTGTCTATTATGACTCCAAGGTATTGAAAAGAGGTAACCCACTCAATTTCGTGTCCTTGTATTGAGAGTCTGATGTCTTGAGTTCTCATTTTAACGGCAGTTGCTTTGGTTTTATTGCTGTTTATTTTCATTGCTATGTGATCCGCTTCCCTGCTGATAATGTCTAGGCATTTTTGTGCACGGTTCCTGGCGCCCTTGCCATTGATGATGATACAAAGTCGTCTGCATAGTTAGGCAGTTTGGCTTTTGGTAACTTGAGCTTCATGGATTGTCCCATGAGACAGTTGAAGAGGAAAAGGTTTAGTATTCCTCCCTGCGGAGTCTCACTTTTCAGCCTCTTTGAGGAGGATAGCAAGCCTCCTCAAAGAGGCTGAAAGGAGGCTTTGAGGAGGAAAGCAAGCCTCCTTTCGCAAAGGCAAGAGCGTGTACATTGATTTCCTTATCCACCAGGTATCACAGTGTAGCTGAAGCATTGGCTAGCTCGAAGGTTTTTTCTAGGTTTAGAAAAATAAGGATTCCTGGTTTGTCATTGATTTGATCCAGAAGGGAGGTAAGGCATTCTTTGGTTTCAACACCTTTTCTGTAAGCAAACATATTTTGGTGCAGTGGTTTGGCTTTTCATTTAATTCGATTAAGGGCCATTCTTTCCTCAGTTTTGCCCAGACAGCTTGTTAATGAGATGGGTCTTGGATTTCCTGGGTCTTTAGGTTTTGGAATGGGAACTATAATTGCACTGTTCCAAGAGAGTGGTCGAGTTCTTGTCACCCATACTCTGTTGATGAGATTCACGAAGGCTTCTTCACCCTTTTCTTCTTGCTTGGCCAGCATGCTGTAAGAGATTTTGTCCTCGCCTGGAGCTGTGTTTTTAGTTTTATTTGTAGCTCTTCTGAGTTCTTTCTGATCGAAAGGTTGGTCTAGTTCGTCAGGTAAGGCTAAAGCATCATCTTTTTTTTCATCTTGCTGCTTGAAGTCTTTGTTGGTGAGTCAGAGTTGCTGAGGAAGTTGAGTGGAACTGGCTCTTGAAGCAAATGGGTTTGCTAATCTTTCTGCTTCTTTCTCTGGATGAACATGATGCGGCAGAGCAGGAGGCGATTTTCCTTTGGCCTTGTTGATCTGCCTCCAGATGTCGCCCAAGTGTGAGAGTGTGTCTCTCAAGATTCTCCCACAGCTGACTTGAATGGCTCATTGCAGTGCACAGTGCACCAAACTTCGTGCACAAGGCCTATCTCTCTTAACCATGGATAGTGACCTGGCATGTTGGGTATCTCCAGAATGCCCACTTAACCAGGAACACTTTCATAATACGAAGGCCGCTGTATGTCCAGGCAGGAAGTAGATACAGAGAAGTTAAGCATACTTGCCACAAAGGAGTCAGTGAGTACATTGGCCGGCGCGGAGCATGAGAGAGTAGAGGGGAGACGCCAACGACCGTCTGACCTCTGGGGTCAACCGGCGCGATGGAGAATAACAGCTATGACGTGGTCGTGACGTGTTCATGACATCACCTCTCCTATTAATCATCGAACGGTCAATATGATTGGTTCCCGCTCATTTGCTGCTATGCTATTGGTCAAATTGTAACTCTTTTGTGCTGTGTGCCACGAGATGCCCGGCAGCCCTTGTAAAGCATTCATGTGAGGGAGCCTTTACCCAGAGGACATGTAGCTGTTCTGTCTATCGGCCAATAGACTGAACATCGTCCATTCCTCACCATCAAATTAACTCAGCGTCTTTGTGATATACCACACACTCGCCCAGAATCACGAGTGTGAATATATTGTTCAGAAGCCTAAAGTGACAAATCTCCAGAGCAAAACAGACTGGCATCAGGTAACCCCTGGTGACAAAGATCGTTGTGAGTGAACTAAGGCTGTGTAAGTAATCTGTGTGACTTTACCACAGTGTACCTGTACCACAGTGTACAGTGTAGTGCATGGTACCATATAACCTGCAGCCGCTGCCGCCCTCACTGTACCACGTGACGTCACCACCCTTACTCACCGCCAGTGCCAAGAGTGTGTGCGTGTGTCTGTAGACATACAGTACGCCCTACTGCGAGTACCCTCTGTGTCTACGAGCGAAACCAGCTGTCAGGCCACCTACGAGTTCTTGCAAAATGTGTCTGAGTGAGTGAGTAAGGAAAGGTACCTTATCTGTAAGTACAAGATCTTGTCATTGTTTTATTGTGTCTGTGTTGATCTGAGGTATCAACCACAGTTCTCACCTTCTCATACCTCTCACAGGTTATAGGTGAATCAACGATATATGCGTGTTATCTGTGTGGTATCACGGCATTTCACTCTTCTGTGAATGTGAGCTTCACATACACCACATATTTAGTTATTGTGTGACATTATTATTGTGCATGTTATTGCCTGTCCCATTGACAGTGTCATTGTGATTTATTGCATATCATCATTACCGAGTATCCGGTTGGAACTCTTGTTATCCCTTTGCATACCGGTAGTTAGGTTGCCGTGTTAATGATTGGCTGTCAACTGTGTTAAGTTAGGTGTTTCTCCACGAGTGGAGCCGAGTCGTTTAGCCAGACGTCAAGAGTCTCGCTAATACAACCATAGCCTTTCTGACGCCAATCTAAAGTAAATCAAGCACCCTTTGTATTAGTGGTTAAGTTAGTAAATAAACTACTGTTAGGCTTTATGTGGTGTTTCTGTTGAACCACTTCTGAATACTGCCAACATTACTGAAGCCTTCAGCTCTAGGTGTCTTCAACGAGTTGCCTAATTCACTAAACTATAAATGTGATGAGGACCCTAGGAGTCCCTTAAAGTGTTAAATCATTGAGGAGATTCCAACGATCAACGTGGAGCAGGACCAGGTGAGCCTAGTCTGAGAAGAGACCTTCCAGGACTCTAACTCGACCTTGTTCCCAGGCCCTGTACGGTTGCTCTCGTATTTTCTATTCTGCCAATTCAGACAGTTTCGTGAAGCGTCTGCCACATGTACATTGGCGACGTACGCATTGCAGTCGTGAAAGCAAAAAAGAAAACCTCCCACACCAACGACGTATGCTGATTTAGCTTGGCGCACCACTCGAGCCATTTTCTTCTCTGATTTTTGGTGTTACTTCGTGCACATGATCTCGGACAGCTCAAAGAAGTGCTAGATTAGCTTCGGTTCTATCTCTTCTGAAACTCTTTTTGTGCATAATTTAGCCTGTTATGTAGTCCTTGGATCCTATCACAGTAATACCAATGGTCCTTATGTTGTTGGGTAATTGTTTTCCTCTTGGGGATGGCGTGATTTGCTGCTCTGTGTATTGGATTTACTAAATGTTTTTCCATTTCTTCGGTGTTGTCAGGAGGAGAGTAGTTTTGGTGCCAATTTTCAAGAGATTCCTGAAACCTCGTCCAATCTGCTTTCATAAATTCTCATCCGGGCTCGGGAGCTGGAGGTCTGGAAGGTAGTGCTATATTAATAACTGTTTTTGTAGCAATGTGTTCACTGGTCAGAACTTGGTCAACTGACCAATGACACAACTCATAAATACTGGTGGAAACAAACGTGAGATCCAGCTCCCCCCCCCCCCATCAATATTGGTTTGTTCTGTCGAGTTAAGCGGACTGACTTCAGGCACTTCATCCAAAAGGTGTTCAATATGCAACAGACTAAAGCACCAATCCATTCCAGCCTAAATAAGAACAGGACCTCGAATTACTGGAGAAAACAAAGCACTACTTCACAAAGCAGCAACAATCGAACAGATCAGGGCAGCAAAACTAATACACCTGCTATTGCCTCCAAGATCTCCCAAGCACGAATGACGATCCCTGCATCACCAAATGCCCCAGAAGCTGGAGGTAGCAAAGACGCCACGACCCAACCCAGAGTCTCCTCACCTACCTAGATAAAAGAAAGGCAGCCAAAGGCATATCAAGTGACCACTGTTCCAATGATTATTGCCTCCCTGACAGAGACCTTCAGCAGGATGCTGGACAAAACATTCCAAGGGCTGGAACAGACCAACTCTCAGTCAAGGAAGGAAATGTTAACAGACTTAAAAAAAATCTACTGAACTTACTTCTTCCACACGTCTGCAAGGTGACGTGTCTATTGTCGGACAATAAC
Source organism: Procambarus virginalis (assembly GCA_020271785.1). Classification (NCBI taxonomy): domain Eukaryota; kingdom Metazoa; phylum Arthropoda; class Malacostraca; order Decapoda; family Cambaridae; genus Procambarus; species Procambarus virginalis. The sequence continues at coordinate 58,568 of WNGS01001858.1, forward strand.
GACAATCTCAAGATTATACAATGGAATATTCAAGGATTCAAAAACACAGCTCAAACACTCAGAGCAGTGCTTCTCAAGGACAACACTCATATTGCTTTACTTCAAGAAACACTTACTAGCAAAATGAACACAGACGCTGTCTTGTTGAAGCGGCTCTGATACACAACCTAACCAACATGAACCCGAGTCCTGACTTTGTTGCTATTGGCTCCTCCCTTTCACAGTACATACTCAAATGTTATAACTTTCTAGCAAACGTGACCTAACATAACGCTACCCTTCGTTTATCTGTATTTTTCTTTCTCTTATTTTCTCTTACGATCCCTTTCTTATTCCTATTATTACACCCTTTATTACACCTTACCTTCCGTACCTTGTGCCTTACTCTTATCTTCCTCTAAGATTTCGATCTCTTCACCTATCTCTCTCTCTCTCTCTTGCCTACTTAATGTCCATGCCTCTCTCGTCTCGACTTGACAATGATCCAGGACAGACAGAAACATCGCCGTTTCTTCAATTTCTAGTGTGTGGTTTGGTCAACATTTTTCAGCCACGTTATTGTGGCTCATCAACTGCAACTATTACCAGAAAGAAGTATTAATATCCCAGGATATCAAGGTTACCACTGCCCAATTGCACACGGTAGGAACAGAGGCACTTCAATACTAATAAGAAATCATATCAATGCTCTGGCAATCACAGACCTGCCGGAGCATGGTCTGTATGAGCATTGATATGTATGTACTGTGGTGAGAACGTCGAAATTATGGAAGTTAATCTCACTATGAGGAACTCAATGCTGTCCATCTTCATTGTATACAAGAGCCATAGAGAACACGACATGGATCTCTCTGCAATCTTTGAAATAGAAGTCACCACACCAACTATTATCTCTGGAGACTTCAACGCTCATAGTGAATTACTACTCGATTCACCAAGAACCGAAGCCAACTAAAGGCGTGAGAAAAGAGCACTCCGTTTTAGACCCGAGAAACATAGGGCATAGATACACCTCACTCGTGCACTTGAAGGGACCATGTCCAACTCTCCAGCACCTATTGCAGAGGCAAGAAGAGGAGAGTACTCCTGAATGGAACATCTGGCACCTGCAAGAATAACTGAGGACGGAAGGGACCTACCATCAAAAGCGATATTTACTACGCGCGAAGGCTGACGACGACGACCACGAGGGGGTCAAGTGAAAGTATCAATCTGGAGGATAGAATGGCCTTGGGCCTCGAGTATATTTAATATCCTTGTGGCAGTCTTTGAGGTCCCCATCACCAGCCATAACATGGTGCGGGAGAATAACTGTGGCAATGCTAACATTTAACCGAGCATTTTTTGGTGATAGGAACTCGGGGGGGGGGGGGGTCTTACCAATGCAGGACAACGTAGCCAAGTGGTCGGCCGCCTCCTTAGAAGGGGCGACACGTGTACCAGCACGGGTGACACATGTACCACCACGGGTGGCACGTGTACCAGCACGGGTGACACGTGTACCAGCACGGGTGACACGTGTACCAGCACGGGTGACACGTGTACCAGCACGGGTGACACGTGTACCAGCACGGGTGACACGTGTACCAGCACGGGTGACACGTGTACCAGCGCGGGTGGAGTTAAAAGTGATGAAGGTATCCACTGAATCAACAAGGTGTTTATGGATGAATAAATCATCAGGACGTGTATGGTCAATGTGACTGAGATTAAAATGCTTAGTCCACTTAGCAGGGCCAAACAAATATTAGAATGTTTGGGAAAGTTTTCCCAAACATTCCCCAAAACACTGGAAATAATTTGTTTAAACAAATGCCAGTGTGTGGACTCCTTGAGTGTAACGAGTGACTATGAAGCTTGTGTACTGTTCGTGTTTCACTACAATGCTAATTTTTCTCCTAAATATGTATTCCTTAGTAGAAAATATTCTACATATATTTTACTCATTGTTTAATTTCTTTCGAAGATAAATAAGTACACATGTAACCTGACGTGTGAGAAAATCTTTGGAGCAGGATGGGGATCGAGCCTGCATCCTGCGTAGCCCCCCAGACATGAGCCTTACCCATGGACCATGATATGCTTAGGGTTATACAACCTGGTATCCGATCCCTGTCCTGCTGTAAAGATTCATAGATATATCACCTATTTATGTATTGTATGTATCACCTGCATGTATTTACATGCATTGATGATACTGTGATGTTATTGTGTTTGTTAACGTGTTTAAACTGACACTGTGGAAGAGCAGCAACTCGCGGCGCACACTTACAGCGTCCCAGAAGTGTCGCGACGCGTGAGGGGAGTCGTTGGTCCAGGGCTTGGGTGGACAGCTGGCCACGTGGTCAGGGAAGAAGCCATTCACGCCCCCGACAGCCAAGTTCACGATTATGTAGAACTGACGAGAGAAAGCTACACGTTTGCATCATTGGAACAGATCGTATATACGCCTTATAATTGGCTTGGTATTGAGCTTAAGGCCTATGAACCTGAGGCCAACACAACACCTTGCTGACATATTATACTTTATCCATGAACATGGTTGAGGACTAAAACTCTTGTGTATGTACACAGAACAATGGTGTACACCTCTGTATATTTATCACCTGCTGCCTCATAACATCACCTGCTGTCTCATAATATCACCTGCTGCCTCATAATATCACCTGCTGTCTCATAACATCACCTGCTGCCTCATAATATCACCTGCTGTCTCATAATATCACCTGCTGCCTCATAATATCACCTGCTGCCTCATAATATCACTTGCTGCCTCATAATATCACCTGCTGCCTCATAATATCACTTGCTGCCTCATAATATCACCTGCTGTCTCATAATATCACCTGCTGTCTCATAATATCACCTGCTGCCTCATAATATCACTTGCTGTCTCATAATATCATAAGAAAAATAAATAGAAATAGAAAAGAAGTCTTTGTCAGAGTTTAAAAATGATAAATATATGTAAAATATCCATGCCTGTAATATTACGATGATCACTTTAACTTTCCAAAGCTGTTCTACTTAAACGAACATGAATTTTAAAAACTCAATAATCACTAAAATGTAATCAATAATTTGTAAATGTATTTACATGCAACATATCAAGGTGCTGTTAGAAAACACGAGCAGCACACACAAAAGTCCTCGGCTATCGTATACTCTAAGGAAACCTTAATTACTGTAGCTGTCCTCTCGTATAGTACTTTGACTTATAAATGTTCAACGTCAAAATATCAGGTACCAGCCTAAGGATCAGCCTAAGGATCAGAAAGGCTGGCAAAATTGATGTGTTGTTAGGTTTCCTATTCGTGGGTCCTTCGTTAGGTTAGGTTCGGGTGACTTAGTGCATCATTACTGTGACAACGGTTGGTATATGTAGATGGAGTTTAAAGATTCAACGAGAAATGTAAATGAATTAGGCATCGTCTTGTCATCTGTAAAGAGGTCAAGGGAGGGCAGAAATAGCCTAAGCTACTCTATCCTTACGAGATGTATTTTATTGTCTCAATAAGCGTATTTGAACTTGAAGAGGCCAACCCATGTTGAGAATTTGACGTCAAGAGAAAAATAGCGGCAATTCTAATTGGATCTGTTTTATACAGTGATTATGTAATTCAGAAATATGAGGGAATCTAATGAGAATTTTCCCTGAAATTGAAGTGTCTAGGGGAAAGTGTCAAGTTAATTCGGCATTACTTTGTAAATATTCAGTCGGAGTGAATAGGATGGTTGTGTTGTTATGGTCAGGCACTACAGTGTATCACTCAAGGCTCTTGAAGACCTGAATGTTAAGCAGTCAACCCGTCCTCAGGTCGTGAACTTCTTTCCACGTACGCCTTATAGTGGCCATTCTTGCCCTCAGGCAGCACTGCCTCTAGGCTGGCAGGACGGATGGCTGCTGGTGCGCTGACAGGACCGCGGGTAGGCTGGCAGGCAGGACAGCGGTTAGGCAGGCAGTGGATAGGCAGGCTGGCTGGCAGGATGAGTCTCAAGGCTGGGATTCCCTGGTGGTACTCCAACCTTGAGTATACCATAAGGATATTGTGTTACAGAGAGGCGTGTGTCTAAGGAAGTAATTTGGGACCTGAGGACGGGTTGTAAGTAGTATAGTGCAGCCCTCAGTTCACTTAAGATCTGAGTGATAAGTAGTATGGTGTACTCCTTAATGACTACACACGGGCTGGAACAACTTAACTTGTAAATTGATTAGTAGTTTGAGATAGAAATTATGGTGATGATTTGACACCATAAACAATGTGTTGACCAGCTTGAGGTAGCTAATGAGGCAGTGTTTACCAACAAGAAGTAAGAAAAATTCTTACTTCCTGTATTGACCTGCAAGATCAAAATCATGCATTGATGATCAACGTAACGACAAATGGGCCAGTTTTAATCACTGAGGCAACAAATTAAGAATTTTTGAATAACGTAAGTCAGAAAATATTCATAATAATTAGGATCAAGTTAATATAATAAGAACATAGATGCCCACCTTCTGGTCGAAAGGAGCCATCTTGCCGCCAGACTTCCAGGGGTTGTTCAGGGAGCTGCCCAGGCCGCTTAAGTTCCAGAAGTTTTGGCCCGGGTCCACCGTCAACTTCACGTCCCCATCCACGTAGAACCTGTAGCAACTTCACCTCTATACTCTGCACGCTCCAGGGATTACAGGCTATTCATGCCCGTGCCACCTCTTGTGTGGCTTAATATTCATCAATCAATCGTCTATGCAATGTGTTTTGTGTACACATAACATGTTCTTTGTTGTCAACACAAGTACAAACACATAACAGTTGATGAACAACAGAATTACAGATAAACAACTTTAGTTGTGCAGTACATGCACAAGTTCGCAATTTGCTGGACCAGATGCTGCAGGAACGAAGATTAATTCTCACCTCATCTTAAGTTAGTACTGCTGTCTGTCACCTCCACATCACAATAAATTTCTAAAGACACTGACCTGCTTGCTTGGTGACCTCACTCCTTCAGACCACGTGGCACCAGTAATAATAACAGCTTTATATAATTTATAAAACAACTTTTCCAAACTTACCAACACGAACTTGGGTCAAGTTGTTAAGCCACACTACATCTGTGATGTGTTTACACTGTACGATCAAATATTCCAGCGTTTAAAGTCCCGGAACTCTGAGCTTTACTGTTGCGAGAAGCAGCTCATATTGCTAATATTATAGAGTAGCCCCCACTCTCTGTGACTGGTGTTCTTAATATGGGCTATTAGGAGCCAGGCTATTACCTTTAGACTCTCATTAGTTAAATTTTGCAGTTGTCTTTGCTCTCCTCGTCTTTCACATCTTTACCTGTAGAGACTACAGGTAAAGGTAGAGAGACGTAGAGACCTGTAGAAACTTTACCTCCGCCTACTGCTAGGTGAAGACGTGTTCCCTGCGCCTGAGTCAGTGTTAGTACTGGAGTCTTCCCCACCAGCAGCTGCTCTTCTTGCTCATCTCCAACATATTATTGCCGAGCCTTATCACCAGACTGTCGGTATTCTCTAATATAAGCTGCCTTATATTACTGGAAATGCTTTATTTTTATATTTTATGAACTGAATATTGTTTAATCTGTATAAACAACAGGTCATTTGTACAAGAGAAGGACTAACAATACAGAACAAAATTCTTGTATCTATACATAATCCTTCAACTATAGATATGTCCTGCGAATATTTAATACACTTTTAGCCAAATTAGTAAAAGGAAATATATGATGGCATAATATAAATTCCTGGAGAGCACTGAAGCACAGACAAAGACCCACTAAGTAATACGAACTTTAGCTTCTGCGAACACACAGACACCAGGTCCTGGAGACGGCGCTTCATTGCATGAATATTATTGTAAGATTTCCTACTTAAGTGCATCTAGAAAGCTCAGAATCACTCTATATTATATCTAGTTACACAGTATTATAATATATTTATTCCAGGAAAGAATCATATATTATTACACACAGAAATCACAATTGCGTGATGCATCAAATGAACAAATCCACAAGGGCCGTGACGAGGATTCGAACCTACGTCCAAGAGCATCCCAGACGCTGCCTTAATCGAACCTCAGATGTAGGTTCGAAACCTCGTCACGGCCTTGTGGATTTGTTCATTTGATGCATCACGCAATTGTGATTTCTGTGTATAATGAAGTAAGGGCGAAGAGGTAGAACGACCTATTGACATAGCTCGAGTGCATGGGGGAGTTGTGTAAAATCCTGGTTTGTGTCTCGGAGAGGCTGCAGGATCCAGGAAAATTCAGTAGAATTTCTGGGTGCAATTCTTTTACCATGTTGTAGCTCAGTCGATTAAGGCAGCGTCTGGGATGCTCTCAGACGTAGGTTCGAACCTCGTCACGGCCCTTGTGGATTTGTTCTATATTATTCAAAAAGGTTTTCACAAAAAATATTACGCACTGTCACTATATTATTTAAACTCTACCATTAACCTTTGGTCTGTGTTTCGTGTCTTTCAGTGAGAAGAAACCATTATACCAGCTGCTGGCCGCCAGGGCTCTCATCTGGGATATCCTGCAGCTGCTCGTGACCGGAGGTCGTCTGGTGTCCGGTCACCAGGTCTGTCGTCTGGTGTCCGGTCACCAGATCTATCGTCTGGTGTCCGGTCACAGGTCTGTCGTCTGGTGTCCGGTCACAAGGTCTGTCGTCTGGTGTCCGGTCACCAGGTCTATCGTCTGTTGTCGGTCAAAGGTCTGTCGTCTGGTGTCCGGTCACAAGTCTGTCGTCTGGTGTCCGGTCACAAGGTCTGTCGTCTGGTGTCCGGTCACAAGGTCAGTCGTTGGTGTCCGGTCACATGGTCTGTCGTCTGGTGTCCGGTCACAAGGTCTGTCGTCTGGTGTCCGGTCACAGGTCTGTGGTCTGGTGTCCGGTCACAAGGTCTGTCGTCTGGTGTCCGGTCACAAGGTCTGTCGTCTGGTGTCCGGTCACAAGGTCTGTCGTCTGGTGTCCGGTCACCAGGTCTGTCGTCTGGTGTCCGGTCACAAGGTCTGTGGTCTGGTGTCCGGTCACCAGGTCTGTGGTCTGGTGTCCGGTCACAAGGTCTGTCGTCTGGTGTCCGGTCACCAGGTCTGTCGTCTGGTGTCCGGTCACAAGGTCTGTCGTCTGGTGTCCGGTCACAAGGTCTGTCGTCTGGTGTCCGGTCACAAGGTCTGTCGTTGGTGTCCGGTCACCAGGTCTGTGGTCTGGTGTCCGGTCACAAGGTCTGTCGTCTGGTATCCGGTCACCAGGTCTGTCGTCTGGTGTCCGGTCACCAGGTCTGTCGTCTGGTGTCCGGTCACCAGGTCTGTCGTCTGGTGTCCGGTCACCAGGTCTGTCGTCTGGTGTCCGGTCACAAGGTCTGTCGTCTGGTGTCCGGTCACCAGGTCTATCGTCTGGTGTCCGGTCACCAGGTCTGTCGTCTGGTGTCCGGTCACAAGGTCTGTCGTCTGGTGTCCGGTCACAGGTCTGTCGTCTGGTGTCCGGTCACAAGGCTGTCGTCTGGTGTCGATCACAAGGTCTGTCGTCTGGTGTCCGGTCACCAGGTCTGTGGTCTGGTGTCCGGTCACCAGGTCTGTCGTCTGGTGTCCGGTCACAAGGTCTGTCGTCTGGTGTCCGGTCACAAGGTCTGTCGTCTGGTGTCCGGTCACAAGGTCTGTCGTCTGGTGTCCGGTCACCAGGTATGTGACCTCCAACGGACACTGTAGCTTGCAGGATATAACTTGATGATTCTATTAGTGATTGTTTGAGTATTAAGGATAAACATAGGCTCCCGTGAATTACCTTCTGTAAATAGTGGACCATCCTATGACGGGAGCAACATTTCCACAGACCCAAAGTAACTAACCAATTTTCCTCACTTCCCTATGATCACTAAATCTTTATTTCCATATCGTCAAACTAAAAAAATATTCTTGGGAATTTAAAAAAAAAATCACTCTTCATTGTAAGGATGACAATGTAGGCAATGTTAATATTTCCAATACCTGTTATTCAAAAATTAGACAGGACAAAATTATATTTTTTTAAACCCGTTATTGTTAGTATCGTGAACTTGGGAGTCACATGACACGTGTGTGGAGACCCGTAAGAGCCGTGATGAGGACTACAACCTAGGCGGCGGGTGTTACTACGCTCTCACCCTAGTCAACTAGGCCAGGGTATAGTATAAGGATTGAAGCCTGGAGTTCTACAGAACACACGAGGGTGTCCTGAGGCCTCCACTGAAGCCGGACCAGGATTGTCACACAATCCCGCCCATGAACTCTGCCTGTCCCCCCATGCACTCTGCCTGTCCCCCCATGCACTCTGCCTGTCCCCCATGCACTCTGCCTGTCCCCCCATGCACTCTGCCGTCCCCCCATGAACTCTGCCTGTCCCCCCATGCCTCTGCCTGTCCCCCATGCACTCTGCCTGTCCCCCATGCACTCTGCCTGTCCCCCCAATGCACTCTGCCTGTCCCCATGCACTCTGCCTGTCCCCCCATGCACTCTGCCTGTCCCCCCATGCACTCTGCCTGTCCCCCATGCACTCTGCCTGTCCCCCCATGCACTCTGCCTGTCCCCCATGCACTCTGCCTGTCCCCCATGCACTCTGCCTGTCCCCCCATGCACTCTGCCTGTCCCCCCATGCACTCTGCCTGTCCCCCCATGAACTGTGCCTGTCCCCCCATGCACTCTGCCTGTCCCCCCATGCACTCTGCCTGTCCCCCATGCACTCTGCCTGTCCCCCCATGCACTCTGCCTGTCCCCCCATGCACTGCCTGTCCCCCCATGCACTCTGCCTGTCCCCCCATGCACTCTGCCTGTCCCCCCATGCACTCTGCCTGTCCCCCATGCACTCTGCCTGTCCCCCCATGCATTGTCCCCCCCCATTCCATTTCCCCCAGGAAATGGAATTGGAACAGAGAGCTATACAAGAGATAAGAAAAATCCGAAATATTTTTTCACATACGCTAAAACAAAATGCAAAACCTCGACCAGTATTGGACCGTTAATTACAAATGAAGGTACGTACACAGAGGACAGCAAAGAGATTAGTGAAATTCTAAGAAGCCAGTATGAGGCTATGTTTAGCACACCAATTAACAACATGAAAGTTGATGACCCAGACAGCTTCTTTATGAATGACATTCAAGCTGCAGATAATATAACGGATATTACCACAAACTCGGAAGACTTTGAAAGAGAAATTGACAATATGCCTATGCACTCAGCCCTGGGCCTGACTCATGGAATTCAATATTCATAAAGAAATGTAAAGTACCAGTAGCGAGAGCACTCAGCGTAATATGGAGAAAGAGCCTGGATACAGGGGAGATACCAGCAGCACTTAAATCTGCAGATATAGCTCCGTTGCACAAGGGGGGGAGTAAAGCCTTGGCAAAAAATTATAGGCCAGTTGCACTAACATCACACATAATAAAAGTGTTTGAAAGAGTGATTAGGAATCAAATTTCTAGTTTTATGGAAAACAATGAATTGCACAATCCAGGACAACATGGATTTAGAGCGGGAAGATCCTGTCTGTCACAGTTACTCAACCACTATGACAAAATCACAGAAGCCCTAGAAGAAAAGCAAAATGCAGATGTTGTATACACAGACTTTGCAAAGGCTTTCGACAAATGTGACCATGGGGTGATAGCTCACAAAATGAGGTCAATGGGAATAACTGGAAAAGTAGGACGCTGGATACTCAATTTCCTGTCGAACAGAACACAAAGAGTAACAGTCAATCAGATAAAATCGAGTCCAAGCGATGTTAAAAGCTCTGTACCTCAAGGTACAGTCCTTGCACCGCTACTGTTCCTTATTCTCATATCTGATATAGACAAAAATACACGTCACAGCTTCGTGTCATCCTTCGCAGATGACACAAAAATCAGCATGAAAATTACCTCTGCTGAAGACATTGAAAAACTACAAACAGATGTCAACAAAGTTTTCGATTGGGCAGCAGAAAATAATATGATGTTTAACAGTGATAAATTTCAGGTACTCAGGTACGGCAAAAATGAGGATCTGAAACATAATACAGGGTACAAAACACAATCAAATCTTCCCATAGTAGAAAAACAGCATGTCAAGGATTTGGGAATAATGATGTCCGACGATCTAACGTTTAGGGAGCATAACCAAGCAAATATCGCATCAGCCAGAAAAATGATCGGATGGATTACGAGAACTTTCAAATCCAGGGATCCCATCACAATGGTTGTACTCTTCAAGTCACTTGTGTTGTCCCGTCTCGAATACTGCTCAGTACTCACTTCCCCCTTCAGAGCAGGAGAGATTGCTGAAATAGAGGGAATACAGAGAACATATACGGCACGCATAGACGAGATAAAACACCTAAATTATTGGGATCGTCTCAAAGCTCTCCAAATGTACTCTCTAGAAAGGAGACGAGAGAGATACCAAATAATATACACGTGGAAAATACTGGAGGGCCAGGTCCCAAATCTACACAGTAAAATAACAACGTACTGGAGTGAACGATATGGAAGAAAATGCAAGATTGAACCAGTGAAGAGCAGAGGTGCCATAGGCACAATCAGAGAACACTGTATAAACATCAGAGGTCCGCGGTTGTTCAACGTCCTCCCAGCGACTATAAGAAATATTGCCGGAACAACCGTGGACATCTTCAAGAGAAAACTGGACTGTTTCCTAAGAGAAGTCCCGGATCAGCGGGCTGTGGTGGGTATGTGGCCTGCGGGCCGCTCCAAGCAACAGCCTGGTGGATCAAACTCTCACAAGTCGAGCCTGGCCTCGGGCGGGCTTGGGGAGTAGAAGAACTCCAGAACCCCATCAACCAGGTATCACTCCATCAACAAGGTATCCCTCTGCCGTACCATGACTGCCTGTTCCCCACCCATGACTGGTCCCCATGCTTGCCTGTCCCCACCATGGCAGCTTTCTGCTTGTCCCCCCATGCACTCTGCCCCCACATGCACTCTGCCCCCACATGCACTCTGCCTGTTGGTTCCCCTCCTGCACTCTGCCTGTCCCACACTCAATGCCTCCCCAGCACTCGAACCCTGTCCCCAGGCACTAGGTCCCACTGAAAACTCTGCCTGTCCCCCCCCCATATCTGGATCCATGCACTCTGGGCCTTCCCCCCCCCACTGCTCTCCCCCCAAACCGGGGAAGGGGGAAAATAAGAACTAAGTTTTTGTAAGACATAATTCCCCCCATGCACGCTGACTGTCCCCCCACTCTGCCTGTCCTCCTGACATCTGCCTGTCCACCCAGCCCATGCCTCTGGCTTTCCTCCCCCCCGGCATGCACTCCGGCTCCCCCCCCCCACTTAT